>BPLR01006894.1:0-109134 GCA_021605095.1 Caerostris extrusa | reverse complement strand
TTAAGATTACGTATTCTGTAAATCTTTTTTTTTTTTTAAATGTTTGCATGAAATATTTGAGAGATTTTTTATGTAAAATTTCAAGCTAAAAGTCCTTCTTTTAAAAAAAAAAAAAAGAAAAAGATATTCGATATTAAAAAAGCATAATATATTCTGTCTCATCAAGAGAGTTTTTTTTTTTTTTGATTTCTTTTTTTTTGAGAAAAAAAGAAAATTTCTAGAAATATGAAGAACTTGAGATTTTTTTCATAGAATTTAATTAACATTTCGTGGGGTTTTTTTCTACGTCGCGAGATTTGGTAAAAAAAGATGTGGATTTTATTTTACGTCTTATAAAGTAAAGAACAGGAAGGAATAGAATTTTATATCCTACATCCGTTAAAAAATATGATGCTACATTTCAAGTGATATTTCTGAATATGTTTTATTAAATCACTTATATTGTAATTTAATAAAAAGAAGACATATAGAAAAAGTTTTCATTCTAAATGTAATTCTAAATGTAATGACTGGAAAATATTTTTTGATTTAATTATTTCCCCCAAATATGTTTTACTCTGTGGACTTTTCAAAATCCATTAAAATATTGGATTTTAATAAATATTATTACGAATATGTTTTACCAAATAATATTACTAATAAATTTTTGCTCTGTGGATTTTTCAGATTTCATTAAAATATCGGATTTTTCCAAATAATATTACACAAACAATGTATTCATATATATAATAAATGGATAACAAATGCAGTTTTATTCTATATTATTTATATAATTATAATTATTTTATTTTATATTTTCGTAAAATAATATTGTATAAACAATGTAAACAAATATAAAATAAATTAATCGAATACAATTTTATTTTATACTTTCACCAAATAATATTACATAAACAATGTATAAAATATGAAATAAATGGATAATCGAATACAATTTTACTATATATTTTCACCAAATAATATTACATAAACAATGTTTACAAATATAAAATAAATGGATAATCGAATACAATTTTATTTTATATTTTCACAAAATAATATTACATAAAAATTTATGCAAATTTAATATAAATGTGTTATTGAATACAATTTTACTTTATATTTTCGCCAAATAACATTACCAAAAAATGTATACAAATATAATTAAATGGGTATTCGAATACAATTTTATATTTTCTTGGCAAGTACATTAAATGTTTTTAAACTGTTAAAACCAAAAAAAAAAATAATTTTCAAATCTGGTTGTAAAAAGAGGAAATGAACTAATTATGTTTGTTATTATATTATTATGTATTACATATATTATTATTTATATTATATATTACATTTACATTATTATAATTTCTTATCACACATACACATATTTGACAAATGTCTCCATTTCATATGTAATAAGAAATGGATACATTGTATAATAAAAAATATTTCACGTTTTATAATTTATTATAAAATATAAAAATAATAACCAGGGTCTATTTGCTCCATGTACAATTTTATGTGTTATATTTTATATATCTTTATTGAGAAAATTTATTAATGCAATTTGTAAAATTTATATTCAAATAATTTCAAGAACAAAAATTTATTATATTGAATTATATCTATTGAATCATTCCATATTTTAAAAATAAAACAACTATATTTACAAAAAATGAATGTAATTTATAGACTTAAAATTTTTGTTTGACAAAGAAAAAAAAAACATTACTTTTGTAACCCGGAAAATAACATTAAATAAATAAATAGTAGTTTAGATACGAAGTATAAAAATATTTTTAACATATTATGCATCCAATTTTAGTAAAAATATAGTTCACCAAAAAAACCCCTTAAATAAATAAATAAGAATTTATATATGAAGTATGAAAATATGTTAACTAGTTATTTATACTATTTTAGCAGTAAAACATAGCTATGAAAATTAAGTATTCATTTAAAAAAAACATATATTTCATACCAACAGGCAAAATAATAATGGTTATATTTGCAGAAAATTAATGTAATGTATACTTTAAAAAATTTTTTTTTTCAGCAAAGGAATGAAAAAATATTTTGGAAAAAGAAAACCATTACATCTATAACCCGAAAATAAACGTTAAATAAATAAATAATACTTTATATACGTCATATATTTAACATGTTATTCATCCTATTTCAGTAATAAGATACAGCTTTAAAAATTAAGTCATTTTTATATATATTTTGTTTAATTTTATAAGAATCTTTCATACTAGCAGGCATGAATGCTATAAAATATTCAAATAATATACTGTTAATTTTTCATTTTGCAAATTGTTTAACTGAAAATAAAAAAAAAAAATATCATTTTTTTATGAAACTTACAAATGTAAGTTAAAAATGAATAAATACAAAAAAAAAAAATGCTATGACATTCGTAGAAAATTAAGAGCTAACATAAAAGGATACAGAAAAAAATAATATATAACATTAAAGAAATAATAAATAACAGAAAAACTAAAAATTCTGGTTATACTTGATTCTTTTTTTTTTTTTTTTAACAAAATTCATTATTCATTTGTTTTTTTTTACAGTTTACATAGTCTACTATATTCTGACCTTTATTATGTCTTATCTTGTCAAATGATGTTTATATTTGAATCTAAAAATTTTGATGATACAATTCACGTAATACAAATGTTCACGTAATACAAACTGCTTTTTACCAGTATGTGTTTTGTCAATATTTGCAATATGTCAATATGTCTTCATTTATTGTTTACTTACAAACGTATTTGAGAACTTAAATCTATCATTTATTTCAATAAAAATAGAAACTTTTTTTCTCGTTACATTTCAATCTCCATGACAAAATAATCTACGTAATAGTATTCTAAAATGTTTTTTTACAAGAAAATCCCCTTTCATTTTCAATGTATTCTTTTATTTTTTTCTTCAATATCTTTTTCTTTGTAATTTGAAAAGACGTCTCTGAATCCAACATGGCTACTACATGGAATGAAATCAAATGTTTGTCTTTCTGTTTGTTATCTCTATTCTATTTAATGTCGCCATTTCAGCTTGCGAAAAACACCTGCTTGCAATTTTTATTTTAAACTAGAGCTTCAAAATGAAACATTATTCCGGGTATCCATGTCTCTCTGTTTATAGTTGATGTTTTTTTTCTTTCTTTCTTTTTTTTTGCAATCTTTTTTCAATCAATAATATTTCGACGGGCGAAAAAAAAAATGGCGCTTTAAAAAAAAAAAACGTTCTAAATAGATGGACGAATGAATGTGTTGTGCGCCATTTTTTTTTTTTTTTTTTTCAGCTGACTTTTCTAGCGTCATGAATATTTTCTCGTTTATTAAAGGATTTCTTTTTTTAAAAAATGGATTATATAAAAGGAAAAAAGAAAAAACTTGGTGTTCTAAAAGAGATTTCTAAGAAATCAGAGTTAGAAGAAAAAAAAAATGGAAGACTATCATTTTTGTACGCACCGTTGACAGCAAATAGAAGAAATAGACCGTTAATATTCGAATTCGCAAGGAACTACGCTAGTGATAACATTTTTTATTATTATTATTCTTTTTCGCATTCCAATTTCGAGAATAAAAAATTCGGAAAATAAATAAGGAATCAGCATCTGAAAGAACGATGCGAAAATTAATCAACTTCTTTACGACTATGTTGTACGGAGAGATACGGTTACGATTGTGAAATGATCCGTTCATTTAAAAGAGCATATGAGTCTTCAGAATTAAGTAAGTAGCAAAATGGTGTAATTATGCATAAGGTAAATGAGATTTTTTTCTAAGTTTTCATTTTCTGATATTGAAGTATCTCTTTTCTTTTTTTGTTTCGATTTAGGATTATTTTTGTTTCAATAAAATCATGACTTTTAAATCAACAAAAATGTTACAATATAATTAATTTGTTTGATATTTTGTAATTCTGAAATACAGAATACATTAACTATAGTTAAAATATAGGTGTTTGTATGCATGAGGCAAATTATAAATAGCGTATTATATTATAAGGAACGTACTTTGGTACTTATACTTACGTATACTTATATACATTATGATTATAATACTACTTTCAAAATGCTGTAAAAAAGAACCACTCGTCACAATGAGTACAAATTTGAACTGACGATACTTGAAGAAGGGGGAAACGACGACATCAAAAACGTTCCAAACTGTATTAATAGATGGCGCTGTAAGCGGCATAAAAAAAAGTGAATCCGGCTGCCAGTGAAATTTTGAATTGAAATGACAACGTATTTGGCATGAGTAGCACCTTAAACAAACTATAGCGTTCAATGTGCTTGATTGATAAGGCTTTTTGACAAAAAAAAATGACTTCCAAGTCATTCAACAGTTGTGACACTGTTATTGGAAAGCCCATCCACCAAGGCAAGGTGATACCAAAATGAATGGGAAAATCGGGGAATTTTTATGCCATACCGTTTCCCACTTCTCCAAGTATCTTCAGTTCAAATTTGGACTGATTGTGACGAGTGTTACTTTTTTTACAGCATTTTGAAAGTGGGACTTTAATTATAATCACCCTGTAAACATAAACGTACTTATTATTAAACGCACTTATTATACTAAACGTACTTATTATTTATTACATGAGCAATCGATATGTAAAGAAAAAAAAATGCATATGTTTATATCTTTGAAACAAGTAGCATAGGTGGCGCTGCAAGTTGAATTTTGCTGAGTAAAATAAACATAAAAACAAAAAAAAGAAAATGTTTTTTAATGAACCTTTTATACAGAAATATTTCTTAGATTGCATTAGTTAATGAACATTTAAAAAATGATGTATTTATGCGGTTTAGGAACAATTTTGTCAATTGATATAGAAGATCATTAATTTTATTATTATCACTTTGAAGTTATGTTGTCATTATGTTGGCGTGCATTGCTAACCGATTGGCCATTTCCCTTGATGGACCCCACAGGGGGTTCTCTGCAAAGTGTGTCCAGCTGGAAGCACGATTGCAAACCAATTCTGAATTGTTAAATGTAAAAATAAAATATATCATATCAATAACATCTGTGTCTTAAATTGTGCACTAAATGTTAATCAATCATATAAAACGTAATTTTTTCTTAAAAAATGTATTCTATTATTATCTATAGTTTTATATCTATTATACTGTTCAAAATCAAGGTGCAGCGCCACTTTCGCCCATAGTGCTGGATATGTAAATCAATATTTCTTTTTTAAAAATCGATTCTCAAGTCTAATTATTAGTGGTGGGTTTGTGTAATATTTTTTTTATTTTAATTTTGGTAACTGTTTGTTAAATACGTCAATTAAAGGAATGCTAAAATGGTAAATGGTAAATTAATTATAAAATTAATTAATTAATTAAAAAGTTAATAACTATAATTATGATGTTAGTAATAACATTTAATTAATTATTTATTATTTAAATATAATTATTTAATTTGAATTTAATAATAATTTATTTTTTAAATATAAGAACAATAATTATAATTTTATTAATAAAATTAATTTTATTAAATGAAATTAACGGGATGAAATTTAATTTTTAATTTTTAATTTAATTTTATAAATTATTATAAATATTTAAATAAATGAAATTATAGTTTATTTTACAAATATTCTTTAAATTAAATTATTTATGAGCCGTTGAATTTATTTGAAATCGCACAGGTCATTTTTGAAAGAAAATTCTTGTTGAGCAACAATAAGTGCTATTTCTTGTACACACTATTCATAGTAAATGAAAGTAGTAATTTAATCGCCAACAGGAATTTTGAAATTCTTGATGATTAAAATGCATATCAATCAAGGTAATTTCTCATATTTACTTTTAAAGGATAATTAAATATTTATTTATTTCAATATCTATTATTAAACGAGATATTTGTGTGTGGAATGAATTGAAAACTTCACAATTGTAAAATGTCTAATTTGTTTTCTCAGAATCAGTTATTTCCTTACTGATGTGTAATCAAAATAATGATAAAAGAAACGAAAAATTCTGAATATTTATTTTTAAAATTAGTTTAAAAAAGTAAAACTCGTTATTTTTGATAGAAACTCGTGCATCATAAATTATTACTAAGATAATTGAAGTGAAAATAGTTTTAAAAAATCGTCTGCCTTTATTTACGTTTGATTAATAGTCAAATAGAATTTAAATGAGTATAATTTTTAAATGGAAAACAGAATAAATGATTTATAAATAACGTGATTTAAAATCATACTTTTTCAAAATTTATTTATTTAAATTTAAATAACTGTTCTATTGTTTAATTATTGAACTTATTTTATTTGCTGACTGGTTTTTGCAGATGCATGTAATTCTTGAAATATTTGTAAGAATAAATGCAGAAATCTTTTGAAGAATTTCAAACTATTTAAAGACGAAAATAACTTTAATTTATTCCATTTAATTCAGTAAATAAATTAAAACAAAAGTTTTCATTTATCATTGAGATTTGTATCAAATTTTTCTACTGTGCATTATTTTTCGATCCTTTAAATTAGAGAAAAAAAATTTTTTCAAAAATAATTTTTGCAATTTAAATAAATCGCTTGTTTAGAATATTGATGTTTTTATATTACGTTTATTTACATAATTAAAATATCTTCATGACTGCATAATTATTAAAAAGTTAATCAGACAGTTAGTTTTAGGGGATTTAAATGTTTTTTTTTTTTTTTTTTAAAAACATCAAAAAAACCTCAAAACCTCAAAACTATAGATGCCAACAATAACATTTCATGAAATATATATCGAATTACTATTCGAAATTAAACACAAATCCATGATTATTGACGACAAAAAGAAACAGGATTGCAAGAATATTATGGAATATATGAAAAAGAGTTAAAAAGTAAGTAAGAGTTCAAAAAGGGTTATAAAAATAAGTTCAATAGTAAGAACATATTGAATAATAACTCGAATAATATTAATAGAAACATGATGAATCGATAATTCTTCTTACTTGAAAACGTTCATGAATTGCATTTATTTTTCAGCATTTAATTTTGTAGTTAAAAAGAATTTATTCTAAATAATAAAAATGAAATGTAAATAAAATAAAAACTATATTCAAGCTAAAATGTTTCAAAACAATAAACTTTCAAACTTTTATTTAATGATCTTTTTATTTTGTACTTTGTATACATTACACATCAATGCGTTTTTGTGAAGTACTGTATGTATTAAAGGGGTTTGATTGTGCTCTGGCGCTCAGTGCCACAGAATCCCATTGGGGACACGGATATGTTTGTAGTAGTTCGGAATCCACTTTAAATCGTAGGTCCCATTCTAATATGACTGTAGAGCGTTGGGCATAGGGCTGACAACCGTACACCGTAAAAAGAAAATATCTTATGTTTCGAAATCTGTCAGTAGGAGACGGCCTTGGCATACCATGGAGCTGTTGGGTCAATGATGATGATGACGGTTGTATATATTATATATATAATTTCAATACAGTTATTACCATATTGATTTTATTACGAGAAATTACTAATTTTAAACTGATGAAATTTATAATTTTAATCTTGGAGTGAAAAGAGTTAAGAATATTTTTTACTTTATTTGTATTATTTTTTTTTTTGTGTGTATACTTGATCATCTATCTAATTGAAGGAAAAAAAGACAGGTGCATAGATATTTAAATCATTCTTTATTTTGTCAGCTTCACTGTAACTGCGCAACAAATATGGAAAATAGAGAAAATGTTAAGAAAAAAACTGTTTACTTGTCATATCTGAAATAAAATAAAAAAATGTGCTGTTTATCGGCAAAAAAAAATAACTCACGAGAAAACAAAGTGTAAAATTATATTGCCATATACAAGAAAAAAAAGTTGAACCAAAATATTAAATGATAGCAATTTTGAATAAACTGTATTGTTTGTCAAAAGTAGAAAAATCTTTTTGAATTTCGTACATGTTACAGCAATAGAATTCTTAAAATAAATATTTGCAAAGCATTGTTTTTAAGGAAAACAGCAAAGAAAATATATATTTTTTTTTTTTACCGAGTTTCTTTAAAATAAAAAAATAAAAAGTAAAAGGAAAAAAAAAAAATAATTGTTTTCGAAATTACATGTTTTGGGAAAACAATAGTCACGTATTTGTGTTAAACTTTTCTTTTTTTTTTCTTTCACTTTAAAAAAAACTTAATAACAGAGATAAAACACGAAATAAATATGCAGACTTAAACTGAAAACAACCTTTGTAATAACTGTTAAAAGGCTTTCTTGCTTTTTGAGAGAAGAATTTAAAAACTTATTTTGACCCGAATAGATAAAAATGTCAAAATATTTTTGCGAAAAATACAGCTGACTGGAATATTTGTAATACGTTTGCAATTTAACTTTAAACTTCTTATAATCAAAATATAAAAAGAAATAAATTCTAAATAGAAATACATTTTTTAATGAGTATGGAGTTTTGTTGTTAATTCCTTGGGTTTCCTATCCCAACGGCTAAAATGTTATTAAAAAATTAAAAATTAAGTTAAAACTATATGCATTTGAAAACATAGAACAGGTAAAACGATATATGTTTTACAAAAGTTAATTTCAGAATAAAAAGCTATCAGTTAAGTTTTAATGATCTTTTTATTTTGTACTTTTGTATACATTACACATCAATGCGTTTTTGTGAAGCACTGTATGTATTAAAGGGTTTGATTGTGCTCTGGCGCTCAGTGCCACAGAATCCCATTGGGGACACACGGATATGTTATAATAAAATAAAAACTATATACAAGCTAAAATGTTTCAAAACAATAAACTTTCAAACTTTTATTTAATGATCTTTTTATTTGTAATTTGTATACATTACACATCAATGCGAAAATTTTTGTGAAGTATTGCATGTATTAAAGGGTCTGATAGTTTTCTGGCGCTCAGTACCACAGAATCCCACGTTTGTAGTAGTTCGGAATCCACTTTAATCATAGGTCCCGTTCTAATATGACTGTAGAGCGTTGGGCATAGGGCTGACAACCTTACACCGTAAAAAGAAAATATCTTATGTGTCGAAATCTGCCAGTAGGAGACGGCCTTGGCCTACCATGGAGCTGTTGGGCCAATAATGATGATGACGGTTGTATATATTAAATATATGATTTATTTTTTTTATGATTTTATTACGAGAAATTACTAATTTTAATCTTGGAGTGAAAAGAGTTAAGAATATGTTTTACTTTATTTTTATAATTTTTTTGTGTTTACTTGATCATTTGTCTACTTGAAGAAAAAAAAAGACAGGTGCATATATATTTAAATCATTATCTTGTCAGCTTCACTCTAACTGCGCAACAAATATGGAAAATAGAGAAAATGTTAAGAAAAAAAACTGTTTACTTGTCATATCTGAAATAAAATAAAAAAATGTGCTGTTTATCGACAAAAAAATAACTCACGAGAAAAACAGAGTGTAAAATTATATTGCCATATACAAGAAAAAAGTTGAACCAAAATATTAAATGATAGCAATTTTGAATAAACTGTATTGTTTGTCAAAAGTAGAAAAATCTTTTTGAATTTCTTACATGCTACAGCAATATAATTCTTAAAATAAATATTTGTAAAGTAATGTTTTTAAGGAAAATAGCAAAGAAAATATTTTTTTTTTTCTTTTACCGAGTTTCTTTAAAATAAAAAATAAAAAAGTAAAGGGAAAAAAAAATAATTGTTTTCGAAATTACATGTTTTGGGAAAACAACAGTCACGTATTTGTTTAAACTTTTTCTTTTTTTTTTTCTTTCCCTTTAAAAAAAAACTTAAAAACAGAGATAGAACACGAAATAAATATGCAGACTTAAACTGAAAACAACCTTTGTAATAACTGTTAAAAGGCTTTCTTGCTTTTTGGGAGAAGAATTTAAAAACTTATTTTGACCCGAATAGATAAAAATGTCAAAATATTTTTGCGAATATGGCAGCTGACTGGAATATTTGAAATACGTGTGCAATTTAACTTTAAACTTCTTAGAATCAAAATATAAAAGAAATAAATTCTAAATAGAAATACATTTCTTAATGAGTATGGAGTTCTGTTGTTAATTCCTTGGGTTTCCTATCCCAACGGCTAAAATGTTATTAAAAAATTAAAAATTAAGTTAAAATTATATGCATTTGAAAACATATAACAGGTAAAACGATATATGTTTTACAAAAATTTCAGAATAAAAGTTTTAAATATTTACAAAGATGAAGTTTAAAATTTAGAAGTTTTTCAATACGATATATCCAAACAATAACAAATAAAGTACATTAATTTACAGACTCTTAGGAAATGATGTGATTTAAATTTTTTATTTTATACTAATCAGCTGTAAATTAGCTGAAATTTTTTTTTCTTATTCATCGAGGTTTGTTATAGAGAATATTTTTAATATGATTAGTTATTCAAAAGATAAATTCAGAATAAAAGTTTTAAATATTTATAAAGATGAAGATTAAAATTTAGTAGTTTTTCGATACGATATTTCCAAACGACAATAAAAATACATTAATTTGCAGATTCTAAGGAAATGAAGATATTTAAATTTTTATTTTAAATTTGTCACTGTAAATCAGTTAAATTTTTTTAATTATCAAAAATATATTATAGAGTATTTTTGATGCGATTAGTTATACAAAAGATAATTTCAGAATAAAAGTTTTAAATATTTACACAGATGAAGATTATAATTAACAAGTTTTTCGATACGATATTTCCGAACGATAATAAAAATACATTATTTTACGGATTATCAGGAAAAAAAATGATTTAAATTTTTATTTTAAATTAGTTAGCTGTATATCAGTTAAATTTTTTTTTTCATGATCAAGATTTGTTAAAGATTATTTTTATTGTGATTATTTATCCAAAGATAATTTCAGATTAAAAGTTTTAAATATTTAAAAGATGAAGATCAAAACCTAGAAGTCATTCGATACGATATCTACAGGAAATGAAGATAATTAAATTTTTTATTTTAAAGTAATCAGCTATAAAGTAGTTGAATTTTTTTTTTTTTAATTATACAGGTTTGCTATAGAATATTTTAATGTGATTAATTATCCAAAAGTAATTTCAGAATAAAAGTGTTAAATATTTATAATACATATTTATATTTTATCATACATATTTAAATATTTTTAATTTTACAAGATGAAGATTAAAATTTAGAAGTTTCTCAATACGATATTTCCAAAAAGATAAAAAATAAAGTGCATTAATTTACAGATTCTCAGGAAATGAAATTATTAAAATTTATATTTTAAATTAATCAGATGTAAAGCAATTAAAAATTGTTTTTAATTCTCGAGGTTTGTTATAAAATATTATTAATGTGATTAGTTATCCAAAAGATAATTTCAGAATAAAAGTTTTAAATACTTACAAAGATGAAAATTAAAATTAAAAAGTATTTTGATACGATATTTCCAAACGATAATAAATAAAACACATTAATTTTCAGAGTGTCAGGAAAGGAATTGATTTAAAGTTTAATTTTGAATTTGTCTGTTGCAAAGCAGTTAAATTTTTTTTTAATTTTCAAGATCTGTTATAGAATATTTTTTTAATGGGATTAGTTATGAGAAATCATTTTAAATACTACATGGTCTGAGCCTGAAATTATTTAAATATTTAACAAGAATTTTATAAGAAAATACAATGCTTCGCAAAAGCTTTCCTGTTTGCGTGATTCTCATGATAATGCTAAAAATGTGTTGAACTAATTCACAATTTCAAAAAACAAAGAAAAGTCTAAAGTCTTCAATAAATTTAATAAGTAATTTTAGTCATTCAATCTAAGAAATTAAATATCTATTCGGCTTATATCTGATGAGATATGAACGAAATGGATATTTAATTGAATTTGTAAATAGAATCCTACACCATAACATTTTCTCAGGAGAGTAGCTAAAATTTATAACA
Source organism: Caerostris extrusa (assembly GCA_021605095.1). NCBI lineage: Eukaryota > Metazoa > Arthropoda > Arachnida > Araneae > Araneidae > Caerostris > Caerostris extrusa. The sequence goes on along the minus strand of BPLR01006894.1, from coordinate 97,230 downwards.
CACAAAAATGAAGCAAGATAGATGAATTTACTAAAGATGTTTTCGAATCCAAACCAAAGCGATTAAAAATGAAAAAAATCTTAAAACTCATGATCGCACAAAAAGCACAGAAAACTGTTAAAACGATTAAATATTCCTTTTAAAGATTTTAAATTAGCTTAATTGTTCTCATCTAGATACCCTTGTAACATTCGTTCTTACATTTTATACAATCGTATTTAGAACATAGTTATTGTAAATATAATAAAACAAAATGTGAATAAAATGAAAAATGTTATGATTAATTATTTCAAAACAATAAAGTTCTATAATTTTTTTTAGTAAATGTTTTTATCTTATAATGTATATACATGGGACGGTAAAGCAAAAACACTTTGCATTTTAAACAGCACATTAAGAAAATACACCTTAAAAAAAAAAAAAAAAAAAATACACCTTAAAAAGAAAATATCTCATGTTCTCAACTCTGTCAGTATGATACGGCCTTGGTCCACCGTGAGGCTATTCAGCAAATGATGATAATAGCGATTGTATATATTAAATACAAAATCCCAATCCATTTATTACTATATCGATTTTTTATGAGTGATTACTAATTTTAAGCTTACGGAATTTATAAGTTTAACGTTGGAAGAAGGGCCTGAATGGGTGAGTGGCTAGCGCTTTGTAACAAAAAAAGGTTTCGAGTTCGAGTCCTGGCGAGGATATGGATGTTTGCAGGGTTCAGAAACTCCTTTAAGCCATAGGCCCCGGTCTAACATGATCGTATAGCGTTAGGGGAATATTGTTACTCCACGTCCGTAGCTTATCTTCAAGCTACACGCTTCTCTTAAGTGAGTATCATTGGTGCAGCGCTTGCCTTTAAGGCATCAAAGATAAATGTCTAACTGTTTGACAGCTGCGTTAGAGCTAAAGAAAAAAAAAAAAAAAAAAAACGTTGAAGCAAAGAACGTAAACACCATTTTTTTCTTTATATTCCATACATACTTGATGATTTGCCTACTTGAAGAAAAAGAGACAAGTGCATATATATTTAAATCCTCGTCATCTAGTCACCTTCACTGTAACTGTGCAGCAAACAATTATGGAAAATAGAGAAAACTTTAAAAAAAAAATGTTTTTTACTTCCCTGTAATATCTGAAGTAAAATAAAAAAAGTGCTCAGTTTATCGATAAAAACTGACTGACGAAAGAAATAGCATGAAAAATATATTGTCACATGCAGGAAAAAAAAGTTGAACCAAAATATTAAATGATAGCAATTTTGAATAAACTGTATTGTTTGTCAAAAGTAGAAAAATCTCTTAAATTGCATGAAATACATGTAGCAGCAATGGAATTCTTAAAATAAATATTTGTAAAGCATTGTTTTTAAGGTAAACAGCAAAGAAAAATTTCTTTTTCTTTATACGAGTTACTTTAAAATAAAGAGGAAAAGTAAAAGAAAGAAAGAAATAATTGTTTTCGACATTACAACATGTTTTGGGCAATCAATAGTCACGTATTTGAGTTAAATTTCTTTCTTTTTTTTTTTTTTTTCACTTTAAAAAAACAAAACTGAAAAACAGAGATAGAACACGAAATAAATATGTAGACTTAACTGAAAACAGCCTACGTAATAACTGTTAAAAAGCCTTCTTGCTTTTGAAAGAAGAATTTTTTAAACTATTTTGACCTGGATAGATAAAAATGTGAAAATATTCTTGGGAAAGATGCATCTGACGTGAATATTTGAGATACGTTTGCAATTTAACTTTAAACTTCTTAAACCAAAATATAAAGGAAACAAATTCCAAGAAAAAATGCATTTTTTAATAAATATGGAGCGGTTGTTAGTTCCTCGGAATTCTCAACCCAGCGGCTAAAATGTGATTAAAAAATTAAAAATTTATTGAAATCTATAAGCATTTGCAAAACCCAGATCAGATAAAATAATATAAGTTGTCAAAAGATAGTTTCAGGAAAAATGTTTTAAATATTTACAAAGATTAAGATTAAAATTTGGAAGATTTTCGATACGATATCTCTAAACGATAATAAAAAAAAACATTAATTTAGACATTCTTAGGAATTGAAATTATTTAAATATTTTATTTTAAATTAATTAGATGTAAAGCAATTAAAATTATTTTAATTCTCGAGGTTTGTTATAGAATATTTTTAATGTGATTTGTTATCCAAAAGATAATTTCAGAATAAAAGTTTTAAATGTTTGCAAAGATTAAGATTAAAATTCAGGAGTTTTTCGATACGATATTTACAAAAGATAATAAATAAAGTATATTAATTTATACATTCTCAGGAAATGAAGTGATTTAAACATTTATTCTAAATTAAACAGCTGTAAAGCAATTAAAAGTATTTTTTTTTTTTTAATTATCGAGGTTTGTAATATAATACTTTTTAACTTGATTAGTTACCCAAAAGATAATTTCAGAATAAAAATTTTAAATATTTACAAAGAAGAATAAAATTAAAAAGTTTTTCTTTTACGATATTTCCAAACGATAATGAATAAATTACATTAAATTGCAAATTCTTAGATTCTTAATTTTTTTTTAAATATTTTTTAAAATTAGCCAGCTTTCTTAATAGAATTTTTTACATTAGTTATCAAATGATAATTTCAGAATAAAAGTTTTAAATATTTAAAAGATGAAGATTCAAATTTTTTATCGATACGATATTTTCAAACGATTATAAATAAAGTATTTTAATTTACTGATTCTCAAGAAAAAAAGTTTTAAATTTTTATTTCAAATTAATCAGCTAGTTTTTTTAATATTTTTAAAGTGATTAGTTATCCAAAAGATAATTTCAGAATAAAAGTTTTAAATATTTACAGAGATGAAGAATAAAATATAAAAATTTTTCGATATGATATTTCCAAACGATAATAAATAAAATACATTAGTTTACAAATTCTCAGGAAATGAAATGATTTAAATTCTTATTTTAAATTACTCAGATGTAAAGCAATTAAAAATTGTTTTTAATGATCGAGATTTGTTATATATTATTTTTAACGTGATTAGTTACCAAAAGATAATTTCAAAATAAAAGTTTTAAATATTTACAAAGATGAAGATTAAAATTTAGAAGTTTTCAATTCATTATTTCCAAACGATAAAAAATAAAGTACTTTAATTTACAGATTCTCAAGAAATGAAGTGATTTAAATTTTTATTCTAAATTAGTCATCTGTAAAGCAGTTAAAATATTTTTTTTTTATTTATCGTGGTTTGTATTTGTTTGTTTGTATTTTTTTTTTTTTTTTTTGTTATTTTTAAATATATACAGATGAAGATTAGTTAACCAAAAAATAATTTCTGAATAAAAGTTTTAAATATTAACGCTGATGAAGAATGAAATTTAAAAATATGTTCAATATATTTTTCCAAATGATGATAAATAAAGTACATTACAGATTCTCAAGAAATAAGTGATTTAAATTTTTATTCTAAATTAGTTTTAAAATTTATTTTTTTTATTTAGTCAGATTTTTTTGTTAAAGTTTTGATTAGTCAGTTAAAAAAGTTTTAAATATTAACGCTTTTTTTTTCAATATTCTCGAGATTTGTTATAGTAAAATATTTGTATATTTGTTAATTTTTTTTTTTTTTATGAGAAATCATTTTTAACTACTAAGAGTTATGAACCTGAAATTATTTAAATATTTTAAACCAGAATTTTGTAAGAAAATAGAATGCCTTATAATAATTTTCTCACTATAATACTAAAAATATGTGGAATTAACTCATAATTTCAATAAAGAAAAAAATTTAATGTCTAATTCATTAAAATTTAAGTAATTTCAGTCATTCAGTCTAAGTAATTAAATATCTATTCAGTTTATATCTGGTGAGATATAAACCGAATAGATATTTAAATAGAATTTGTAAATATAATCCTACACAAAAGTTTTTGAGGACAGCAGCTAAAATTTGTAACGCACAAAATTGAAGCAACATAAATGAATTTACTAAAAGTGTTTTCGAATCCAAACCAAAGCCATTAAAAATGAAAAAAATCTTGCAGCTTAAATCTTAAAGATCATGATTGCACAAAAAGGATAGAAAGCTGTTAAAACGGTTGAGTATTCCTTTTAAAGCTTTTAAATTAGCTTAATTGTTCTCATTTAGATACCCTTGTAACATTCGTTCTTATATTTTATACAATCGTATTTAGAACGTAATTACCGGAAACAGATAAAAAAATAATAAAATAAAAAAAAGGTTAAGATTAATTGCTGATTTACAATAAAGTTCTATAATTTTCTTAGTAAAATCTTTTTATACACATTAAAATGCTTTATACACATTAAAAAATGCAACCCTACACCATAAAAAAGAAAATAACTCATATTTCGAAATCTGCCGAATCTTCGGCAGACGACCTTCATCCACCATAGGGCTGTTGCGCCAATGATGATGATGATTGTATATATTAAAAATATAATGTCAGTACATTTAATGCCATATTGATTTTATTATGAGCAATTACGAATTTTAAACTTACGGAATTTATAAGTCTAACGTTGGAACAAAGAAAGTAAAAATCCCCTTTTTTTTATATTCCATGTATACTTGATCATTTATCTACTTGAAGAAAAAGAGACAAGGGCATATATATATTTAAATCATTCTTCATCTAGTCGCCTTCACTGCGAAACAAACAAATATGGAAAATGGAGAAAACTTTAAGAAAAAATATCATATCTGAAGCAAAATAAAATAAAAAATGTGTTGTTTATCGATAAAAAAATAACTGACGAAAAACAGAGTGTAAAATTATATTGTCATATGCAGGAAAAAAAGTTGAACCAAAATATTAAATGATAGTAATTTTGAATAAACGATATTGTTTGTCAAAAGTAGAAAAATCCTTTTGAATAGCTTACATATTGCAGCAATAGAACTCTAAAAATAAATATTTGCAAAGAATTGTTTTTAAGGCAAATAGCAAAGAAGAATTTTCTTTTATTTTTCCGAGTTACTTTAAAATAAAGAGGAAAAATTAAAAAAAAAAAAATAATAATAATTGTTTTCGAAATTACATGTATTGGGAAAACAGTAGTCACATATTTGTATTAAATATTTTCTTTTTTTTTTTTTCACTTTAAAAAAACCACTGAAAAACAGAGATAGAACACGAAATAAACATGCAGACTTAAACTGAAAACAACCTTTGTAATAACTGTTAAAAGGTTTTCTTGCTGTTTGGGGGAGAAGAATTTTAAAAACTTATTTTGACCCGAATAGATAAAAATGTCAAAATATTTTTTTGCGGAAAAGGCAGCTGACTGGAATTTTTGAGATATGTTTCGATTTAACTTTAAAGTTCTTATAACCAAAATATAAAGGAAATAAATTTTTAGTAGAAGTACTTTTTAATGAATATGGAGCTGTTCTGTTGTTAGCTCCTTGACTTTCCCAACTCAGAAGTTATTAAAAAATTAAAAATTAATATCAAATTAAGTTATATCTATATGCAATCGCAAAATCGCAAAACACAGAAATAAAAATGATATATGTGATCAAAAGATAACTTCAGAATAAAAGTTTTAAATATTTACTAAAGATGAAGATTAAAATTAAAAAGTTTTTCGATAGGTTATTTTCAAACGATACACATTAATTTAAAGATTCTCAGGAAATGAAGCGATTTAGATTTTTTTTTTTAAATTAGTCAGCTATAAAGCAATTATAATTTTTTAACTATCGAGTTTGATAATATAATATTTTTAAAGTGATTAATTATCCAAAAGATATTTTCAGTATAAAAGTTTTAAATATCTACAAAGATTAAAATTTAAAGTTTTTCGATACGATATTTCCAAACGATAATATTCCGGACGTCCGTTATTTTTCTCCCTAGAATGCGTATACATTAATTTACAGATACTCAGGAAATGAAATGTTTTTTACAGAATTTTTTTATTTTAAATTAGTCAAATGTCAAGGATTAAAAATTGTTTTTAATGATCGAGATTTGTTATAGAATATTTTTAATGTGATTAGTTATCCAAAGATCAGAATAAAAAGTTTTAAATATTTACAAAGATGAAGATTAAAATTTAAAAGTTTTCGATACGATCTTTCCAAACGATCATAAAAAAGTTCATTAATTTGCAGATTCTTAGAAAATGAAGTGATTTTAATTTTTATTCTAAATTTGACAGCTATATAGCAGTTAAATTTTTTTTTAATTAACGATATTTGTTATAGAAAATTTTTTAACGTAATTAATTATGAGAAATCATTTTAAGTACTAAAAATTCCTGAGCCTGAAATTATTTAAATATGTTAAAAAAAGAATTTTGTAAAAAGTTTTTTATATAACATAAGTTTTTTATATAAATATAATAAAAATCACAGCAAACGTGAAAACTTGGCTTGATTTTTATTTTTACATAATTTTTTTAACAAGAATTTTGTAAAAATAAAAATCACTCCAAACTTTCACTTTGTTGGGATTCTCATTATTATACTAAAAATGTGTAGAACTAACTCAGAATTTCAAAAAAAGAAACAAAAGTCTAAAGTCCTCATTATAATCTAATTAATTTCAGTCATTCAGTCTAAGTAATTAAATATCTATTCGGTTTATATCTCACCAGATGAAATATAAACCGAATAGATATTTAATTAGAATTTATAAATAGAATATTTGGAGAGTATCTAAAATCTTTAAAAGGATACACAACAACACACAAAATTGAAGCAAGATAGGTGAATTTGCTAAAAGTGTTTTCGAATCCAAACCAAGACGATTAAAAATGAAAAAAATCTTAAAGCTCATGATTGCTCAAAAAGTACAGAAAACTGTTAAAACGGTTAAGTATTCCTTTTAAAGATTTTAAATTAGCTTAATTGTTCTCATTTAGATACCCTTGTAACATTCATTCTTATATTTTATACAATAGTATTTAGAACGTAGTTATCGGAAATAGATAAAACAAAATATCAATAAAATGAAAAAAAGTTTAAGATTAATTGTTGAAACACAATAAAGTTCTATAATTTTGTTTAGTAAAAGGTTTTTATCTAATAATGCGTATATATGAGTCTTGAAAGCACAAAAACATTTTGAGTCTTTGTATTTAAATAGGACATTAAGAAGATACTATACACCTTAAAAAGTTCAATCATAAAAAGAAACTATCTCATGTTTCGAAATCTGTCAGTGGAGACGGCCTTGGCCCACCGTGGGGTTGTTGAGCCAATGAGGATGATAACGATTGTATTCTGGATATAAACTACTATGTCCAAAAGTAAGACCAGTTTTCAATTTAAATTTCCGGGCACATGGTATTTCAATTTTTTTTCTTTTTTTTTAGGTTGCTATCGCTGTCCTTGACATCTGTGTGAAATTTGACGTCAAAATATTCATTACTGCGTCAGTTACGCTTGGCTTTGTGAGACTCTAAAACTGATTCCGGCGATTTTGAAATGTCTCTTCAATCGACTCAAAATTGTGTCCTCGGAGAGGTCTTTTGAGATTAAGGAATAGCCAGAAGTAGCACGATGCTAACTCAGGTGAATACGGTGTTTGTGGAAAGATATGTGTCTTATTTTTGGCGAAAAAGTCACGAAGAATCAATGCAGTGTGACCTGGCCCATTCAGTGTTTTCGGTACCAATCGAGATCTGAAGCGTTTGAGGCCCAAAATGGAATGGACCGAACCTTTTGAAATTATAATATTATCAGCAAGGTCTCTAACTGTAAGCTGACGATTTGCAATCACCAAATCTTAAATTTTTTGGACATGAGCGTCGTCGGTTGAGGTTGATGATTGACCAGAGCGCTCTTCGTCTTCAAAGCATTCTCTGCCTTCTTTGAACTGTTTATACGACTTCTAAACATTTATTTCTGATATAGGAATGCTCACCGAATGCCTTCCTGCAACATTCTATACGTTTACGAAAAAACAATTTAATGCAAGTTCTTTTCTCAATTCATTCAGACATTTCAAAAATCACCGGAATCACTTTTAGCGTCTCACAAAGGCAAGCGTAACTCAAACACTAATGAATATTTTGACGTACAATTTCACACAGATTTCAAGGACAGTGATAGCAATCTAAAAAGAAACAAAATTGAAATACCATGTGCCCGAGAAATTTAAATTGAAAACTGGTCTTACATTTTGGATACAGTAATAATTCCAATCTGTGTATTACCATATTGATTTTATTATGATTAATTACTAATTTTTAACTTATGGAATTTATAAGTTTAATGTTGGAGCAAAGAAAGTAAAAAAAATTTTTTCTTTATATCCCATGTATACTTGATCATTTGTCTACTTGGAGAAAAGATACAAGTGCATATAATATATAAATCATTCTTTATCTAGGCCTTCCCTGTAACTGCGCAACAAAAAATATGGAAAATAGAAAAAAATTAAGAAAAAAATGTTTTCTAACTTGTCATATCTAGTAAAATAAAAAAAATGTGCTGTTTATCGACAAAAAAAAAAAAAAAAATAACTGACGGAAAAACAGAGTATAAAATTATTTTGTCATATACAGGAAAAAAGTTGAACCAAAATATTAAATGATAGCAATTTTGAATAAACCGTATTGTTTGTCAAAAGTAGAAAAAATCTTTTTGAATTTCTTACATGCTACAGCAATATAATTCTTAAAATAAATATTTGCAAAGCATTGTTTTTAAGGCAAACAGCAAAGGAAAAATTTCTTTTATTTTTCCAAGTTACTTTAAAGTAAAGAGAAAAAGTAAAAGTAAAAAAAAAAATAATTGTTTTCGAAATTACATGTTTGGGAAAACAATAGTCACGTATTTGATTTATACTTTTTCTTTTTTTTCTTTCACTTTAAAAAAAAACTTAAAAACAGAGATAAAACACGAAATAAATATGCAGACTTAACTGAAAACAACCTTTGTAATAACTGTTAAAAGGCTTTCTTGCTTTTTGGAAGAATTTAAAAAAAACTTATTTTGACCCGAATAGATAAAAATGTCAAAATATTTTTTTACGAAAAAGGCAGCTGACTGGAATATTTGAGATACGTTTGCGATTTAACTTTAAACTTTTATAAGAAGTTTAAAGTTAAATTAAAATAAATAAATTCCTAATAGAAATACATTTTTAATGAATATGGAGTTGCTCTGTTGCTAGTTCCTTGGATTTCTTACCCCAACGGCTATGTTATTATTAAAAAAATAATAATTAATTTCAATCTATATGCATTTGAAAAACACAGAACAATAAATTGCAAAAAGATAATTTCAGAATAGAAATTTTAAATATTTATAGAGATGACGATTAAAATTTAGAAGTTTTCGATACGATATTTCAAACGATAATGAAAAGACATTAATTTTGCAGATTCTCAGGAAATGCAGAGATTTAAATATTTATTTTAAATTTTCACTGTAGATCAGTTAAATTTTTTTTTAATTATCAAAATTTGTTATAAGTATTTTTGATGCGATTAGTTATCCAAAACATAATTTCAGAATAAAAGTTTTAAATATTTACACAGATGAAGATGATAATTAACAAGTTTTCGATACGATATTCCCAAACGATAATAAAAATACAGTAATTTACGGATTCTCAGGAAAAAAAAAATGATTTAAATTTTTATTTTAAATTAGTTAGGTATATATCAGTTATTTTTTTTTTTTAATGATCGTGATTTGTTAAAGTTTATTTTTATTGTGATTATTTATCCAAAGATAATTTCAGATTAAAAGTTTTAAATATTTACAAGGATGAATACTAAAACCTAGAAATCATTCGATATGATATTTACAGGAAATGAAGTTAATTAATTTTTTTTATTTTAAAGTAATCAGCTATAAAGTAGTTGGAATTTTTTTTTTAATTATCGAGGTTTGTTATAGAAATATTTTTAATGTGATTAATTATCAAAGCAATTTCACAATAAAAGTGTTAAATATACGTTAATAAATAAAAAGTACATTAATTTACAGTTTCTCAAAATTAAGAAAATTAAAATTTATATTTTTAAATTAGTCATCTGTGAAGCAGTTAAAAATGTTTTTTTTTTTAATTATCGAGGTTTGTAATAGAGATATGTTTAATGTGATTAGTTATCCAAATATAATTACCCAAAACAGATAATAGATAACGTGAAAAAACATGAAAAAAAAATTGTGATTAATTAAAAACAATAAATATTAATAATTTTTGTTTTTAGTCAAGGTTTTTTATCTAATATTATGTATACATGAGACGCTAAATCAAAAACATTTTGAGTTACTGTATTTTAAATATCACATTAAAAAAATACCGTACTATTAAATTTCAGATAGTTGCTTATGTATCTTGAATGAACTTATTCCATGTATAATTTTCATTAACATTTTCACTATATTTTTAAATAACACACGAAAAGAAATATTATAATATTAAATTTAATATTATTACTTATGTAACCCATATTCCATGTATAATTTTCTTATTTTCAATAACATATTTGCTTGATTTAAAATGTCATTAAGAAAGTACCATTAAATTTAAGATTATTGCTTATGTTTTATTCCATGTATAATTTTCATATTTTCATCAGCATATTCGCTGTATTTTAAATGGCATTAAGAAAATACCATACTATAAATTTAATAGTATTGCTTATGTATCTTGAGTAAAACATATTCCGTGCATAATTTTCATATTTTCATCAGCATATTCACTGTATTTAAAATGTCACATTTAGAAAATACCATAATAATAAAATTAAGATCTTATGTATCTTGAATATGACATATGTATAATTTTCATATTCCACACGTTAATTATATACAATACTATTAAGTTTTAAGATTATCACATATGTATCTTGATTAAAACATATTCCAAGTATAATTTCTATATTTTCATTAACATATTCACTGTATTTTAAAAAAGACACAAAAAATACCATATTATTAAATTTAAGATTGCACATATATATCTTGAATGAAACATATTCCATGTATAATTTTCATATTTTTATCAGCATATTCCTGTAATTTTTAAATCACGCTAATTTATTGGTCAATTAATCAATTTTTTTTAATCATTATTTAATCTTTATATAGAATTTACAATAAAAGTAAATTAAGTTTTCAAAATAATTTGATTTTGGAGTTTTTGTGTAGGAAAACATCCATATTTTTTTTAAATCAATTATATTATAGTTCATTTTTATATTTTGACTACCAAAACTTATTTTAACCATGACAATTCAAAGAAATTGATTACCGAAATTTGACAATATATCCATAAATCAGGTGAGATTATAAACATAAACTTCATTTGTAATTTTTTTACTCAAAAGCATAAACAAATAAAATAATTTTTCCTTTGCGACACTTAATTTTTGATAAATATTTAAACTTTTTATTTGAAGAAAGAATGAATAAAAGAGCAAAAATGTTGCAATTGTTAGTTAGGAAACATTTTAATTGATGCTAACTTACAGTTAATTACTTTTCAGTAATGCTGCGGTTTTTAACTATCGTAATAGTAACTTTGTTAGAAAAATCAAAATTGATTATTGTATTTACTTCCATTTTAATAATTTTGGGTGATTTGTAACTCAAGAACATCTGCATGGTTCTTATATGGCCATACACATCGAACAGCAGCCAACCCAAAAATAATGATTCTCCTTTCTTGGTATAAACTCTACCGTCACTATTATCCTGAAAGTGACGTACAGGAGGTACTATTCTGTACCTTACCAGCAGTAGCAAGGTGCACTGCAGAAAAAGCAAAAATGTTGAGAAACCTAATTGAAAATTTAAGATTATTGTTATGTATATTGAATAAAAACATGGTCCATATATTATTTTCATATTTCCATTAACCTATTCATTGCATTTTAAATGACTCATTAAGAAAATACCATAATATTAAATTTAATTATTATTGTTTATGTATTTTAAAAGAGACATATTCTATTTATAATTTTCATATCTTCATTAGCAGCAATTTAATAAGCAAATATAATAATAAGATTATTTTTTATGTATCTTGAACGAAACATATTCAATGCATAATTTTTTGTCAATTATTTCTATTTTTTCAATCATTATTTATTCTTTAATATAGAATATACAATAAAATAAAATGAGTTTACCTAAATAATTTGATTTTGGTGTTAGCGTTTGAAAGCATTCATAATACTTTTTGAAATTAAATTAAATTATAGCTCATTTCATATTTGACTATCAAAACATATTTTAACTATCCTAATTCAAATTGATTACCAAAATTGAACAGTATATTCATAAATCAGGTGTGATTTATGAATATACTGAATATTTAGGCATAGAAAAACATATGCAAATAGGCAGTTTTCATTTGCAACACTTAATATTTGATAAATATTTAAACTCTTTTATTTAAAGAAAGAATAAAACAACAAAATACTCAATGTTTCAATTGTTAGTTAGAAAGAATTTTAATTGCTGCTAACTTAAAGTTAATTACTTTTCAGTGGCAGTTTTTTAACTTGTTCTAATAGTAACTTTGTAAGAAAAATCAAAATTGATTGTGTATTTCCCTCCATTTGTAAACTCAAGAACATCTGCATGGTTCGTATGCCCACATATCCGGACAGCAGCCAACCCAAAAAAATGATTCTCCTTTCTTGGTATAAACTCTACTGTTTCCTGTACATCACTATTCTCCTGAAAGCGACCATTCCAGCAGTAGCAAGGTGCACTGCAGAAAAAAGCAAAATGTTGAGAAACCTGCCCTTCTTAGCAGGTGTTCCTTGCGGCACCGAATCATTTATCAGTTGTTAAAGGCAGACACGCCATGGCAGCGTCAGGAAAACAATTTTCCCTTCCTTTGAGTTTGATGGGGGAAAACAGTTGCCCGTTTACTACCGAGGAAGCTGGTTTTCCAACTGAATCTGTGAGTGTTAAAACTTCATAGGGATATGTAGTAGAAGGGAAAATTGGATATTCAGATTAAATTTGTTGTGTTAAAGCCTGTTTCACAGGTTTAATTCTATGGTTAAGTTTGTTATCTGAGAGGTGTAATAACTTTGAAGTTTCTGCTTTCGTTATGGAATGATGTTGTGAAGTATTGTATATCATAAAGCAATCCATCATTCCATAATCTTCATGCAATATAAGAGTAAGGACTTTAATAAGTGCAATAGTTTATTTACTATTACATAATAAAAATATATTCTCGTTTCCAAAGTAAAATAAAGAAAAACCTTGCCAAATTTTGCAATATAAAACTCTTTAGTCCTTAACATTCAAGACACCGAAAATAATGATAATTTTCAGAAAGTAGTTTGTTAACTAGCTCAAATATTTTCAGATCAAATATATTTATTGTTGGACGTAAATGATATAAAAGTTATAATCCACAAATAAAAAAGAAAGATTAAATCTGCGAATTGAATAAAAGAATAACTAATAAATTATTTATGATTACAATCATGAAGAATCTTCCTTTTGTTTTGGTTTTCAATATAGAGGTATGAAATCAACACAGACCCTAACTTACTAACACATTGGCACTACAGCCCAGATGGGACCATATCCGTTTGCCTATTGACAGATTCAGAAACAGGGGATGTTTTCATTTTACTGGGTATGGTTATAAGTCTACGTCCAACAGTCATGTTAGACTGAGACTTATGCTTTAAGGTAGATACCGAACCACAACAAACATCCATGGCACCGCCGGGACTCGAACCTTATACCGAAGTGATACCGAACGCCAGAACGTTCGTTAGTCACTCGACTATTAAGCTCCCAGCACAGACACAATGAAGGTAACTATTTTCTAAGAGCAAATCATTCTCCACTTGAGCAGATCTTCATCTGCCTTGCCACTCTAACATAAAACAAGTAATATAAAAAAAAAAAAAAAAAAAAATTAATGTCAATTCCTACTTTTTTTTTTTTTCACTCTATTGCAGAAAGTCCTTTACAAATAATTTTCATTCATTTTTTTAAGTTTATCTGTCGCCATCTATTGGTAGATATATGCAACTTAAAAGTAAAAAAAAAAAACTAAAATTAATTCATTAAATTTAATTACTGAATTAATATTTAAAAAAAAAAAAAAAACTGTATTAACATCCAGTGTCATCCACTACAAGATGAAAAAAAAAATGTATTTGAACTTGAGTGGATGAAAAAAGTATTTTATGGACGATTGAAAATTTGAACAAGATATATATAGGGAGTGCGGGAGCTAATAGAAGGAATTAAAAAAAAATTAATTAAATTTAATGAATTAATTAATATTTGAAAAAAATGTATTAATATACAGTGTCATCCGCTACAAGTTCAGAAAAAATGTATTTGAACTTGAGTGGATGAAAAAATAGTATTTTATGAACGATTGAAAATTTAAACAAGATATATATAGGGAGAGTGTGAGCTAATAGAAGGAATTGAAAAAAAAAAAATAAAAGAACATCCAAATACTCTGGTAAAAGTCACTATTAAGAAAAATTTTGAAAATATTGCTGGCACAGTCATATCACCTGATGGAGCTATCTGATACTGACTCAAATGAACACTGCATTATTAACACTGCATTAATTTATGTTTACTATGTATATAAAATATATCCATGTTTATAAAATTATAATATATTTTCCGTATAGCCCACAATTTTGTACATACTCCCTTTTCAATAACTTGAAAATTATGTTCTCATTAATATCGCCTGCTATTGGTTAAATCTGAGTGGTCTACAGCTTGGAAAACCTCTGGAAAGGAAACTTTGGAATCTCTTTGCAAGATTCCTAATCTTCTTGGCGATGACGCCATACAATTTTGTGTACAATCCATTTTTAAATGTCATGCTATTAATAACGCCTGTTATTGGTTAAATCTGAGTGGTCTGTGACCTACCACTGAAATCTCTTTTGCAAGGAATCTGAAGATTTTAATTCTATCATCATATGTTTAGCATAAAGTCTTGTCTAAAACCATTAAATGATTACTACATAAAATAGCAAGTCAACAAGTATTTCTGTACATTTTTTGTTGCACACATATGCATGGATTAGCAAAACGATTATTTATGCATTGTTAGTAAAGTAATAAAATCATTATATAAATGCAGTTATTTAATACCATCATAAAACATTAGAGCGATCTAATGGATAGAAACGTTTACTTCAAAACTGGGTGCAGCTCGATTTGAAACGTAATAATTGAAACAAAATTGAATTGAATGTATGTTAAGGTCTAATGAAATTAAATTGTATGTATGCTAAATATCTAATGAAATTGAATTGAATATATGTTAAATATAATGAAATGAAATTGAATTTATTTTAAATTGAATTCATTCATTGAATTCAATGTATGTTAAAATCTAATGAAAGTGAACTGAATGTTTGTTAAAAATCTAAGGAAATTGAATTGAATGTACGTTAAATCTAATGAAATTGAATTGGATGTATGCTAAAACCGAATAAAATTGAATTGAAATGATAAAATTTAATGAAATTGAATTGAATGTATGTTAAAAATTGAATGTATGTCAAAATTGAATGAAATTGAATTGCATATATGTCAAAGTCAAAGGAAGTTTAATTGAATGTATGTCAAAGTCGAAAGAAATAGAATTGAATGTATGTTAATAAATGATGAAATTTAATTGAACATGTTAATATCTAATGAAATTGATTTGATTGTATGGTAAAATCGAATGAAAAAGAGTTGAATGTACGGTATAATCGAATAAAAAATCGAACTGACTGTTTGCTAAGGTCAAATGAAATTGAATTGAATGTAAAAAGTCAAATTCAATTGAATGTGCGTTAAATTCTAACGAAATTGAATTGAATGTATGTTAAAATATATTGCCATTGAATTGAATGTATGTTAAAATCTAAGGATGAATTGAAGTGAATGTATGTTAAATCTAACGAAATTGATTTCAGTGTATGCTAAAATCGAATGAAATTGAATTGAAATGATAAAATTTAAGGAAATTGAATTGAATGTATGTTAAAAATTGAATGTATGTCAAAATTGAATTGAATATAAGTCAAAGTCGAAGGAAGTTTAATTGAATGTATGTTAAAGTATAAAAAATGGAATTGAATATAAATTAATAAGTTATGAAATTTAATTGAATATGTTAATATCTAATGAAATTGAATGTATGGCAAAATCGAATGAAAATTATTTGAATGCATGATATAAATCGAATAAAACTTAATTGAATGCATACTAAACTCGAATGAAACTGAATTGAATTAATTGTAAGCTAAAAGTCAAATTAAATTGAATGTACTTTAAATTATGAAATTGAATTGAATGTATGTTAAAATCTATTGTCATTCAATTGAATGTTTTAAAATCGAATGAAATTGAATTGAATGCATATCAAAATCGAATGAAATTGAATCGAACACATGTTAAAATCTAAAGAAATTGATTTAAATGTATGTTAAAATGGAACGAAATTGAATAGAATAGAATGGAATTAGAATAGTATGGAACGAAATTGAATAGAATAGAATGGAATTAGAATAGAATGGAATTGAATTGAAACTATGTTATAATCGAATAAATTTAATTGAATCTATGTTATAATCGAATAAATATAATTGAATATATGTCAAGGCCGAACAGTCCTTCCTTTGTGTCCAATTAAATGCAGAGAAGGCTAGAAAACTTAGATGATGCCGTGAATGATAAATCTGAGTGGCACAATATGGCAGACAGATGCCTGGATGTTGGTGAATCTTTTGCATAACTGCTGTTTCAATCATATTTACAGAGCCGAAAGACAATTCTGAAATTTAAAAGCGACAGAACTGTTTTTCTGAAATGACATTTTCTAATATGGGATTACCCAATTAAAGCCATATTGCCCCAAACCAATACATATTTATAGAATTAAATTAAAACAGCCCTATTCCATAACATTTCTTTCCAGTTCTTCAAGTTCTTAAAATATTAATAGTGCGCAAAATCAACACATCTTTCAATAGATAGTTGGATGTCGGGCGGACAACCCTGCACTTTAAAAAAGAAAGCATCTCCTGTCTCGAAATCTGCCAATAGGCAGACGACTTTGGCCCACCATAGAGCTGTTGCATCACTGATGATGGCGATGCATGTTTAAATCTAATGAAATGGAATTTAATGTATGTTAAAGTCGAATGAAATTGAATTGAATGTATGAAGATGTTTAAACTTCTTTTCTTTGCTTTTATCTAATTGCAGAGAAGGCGAGTAACTCTTAAATGTCATGTCTGTGACTGCCGAATCTAAATGGCACAATATGGATGTTGGATATGCTTTGATCTTGATGGATCTTTTGCAAAACTGCTTTTGCATTTACACTTGTGAATGAACCGAAGGATAATTCTGAATTTAAAAGGCAACAAAACCATTTTTCTGAAATGACACTTTCTATTCTGTCATTACTCAATTAAAGCCATATTACCCCAAACCAGGACAGATTTGCAGAATTAAATTAGATAACATTTCATTCCAGTCCTTCAAGTTCTTAAAATTTTAATAATGCGTAAAATTACACCATCTTTCAATAGTCGCATAAACCAATGCAACAATTCATGCAGTGATTTCTAGTTTGCATCCTGCGGCAAACCCCTGGTGACAAATGGGAAAGTCCGTTACTGCATCAAGGGGAAACACCATTCGAATGCGCGTTTTGCATGCGATGAGTGATGGATTATGTTCGGCGTTGAATCACGCAGCTTGGAGGCAGTCGAATAAATAATAACCCTCGCGGCAATAAATCACCCTGCAACGTTCGGACAGAGGAACGAATCATTACCGAGTGTGCCTAGTTAGTGTGGCGTCACGTCTTCATACGGGATTTGTAGGGGGAATTACCATTTCATGGTGCATTTCGTAGAAGTAGGAGCTGTGATTTGGTGTTAAAGTTTAAAGACAGGAAATGAATGAAAAATTCAACACGAGAGAAAATTCTAATATCATATTTTATATTTATTTTCCTTCTGTATCATCTATCACATCTCACTATTTTCACATCTCACCATTTCATTTTTTTAAAAATCAACACGAGTGAAAACTCTAAGAACACCCTATTTTTATTTATTTTCGTTCTGGACATATTATCTATTACGTCTCACGATTTCACGAGTAGTGGATTGAAACTTATCATGTTCAATTTATATAAAGGGAACTTAGTGAATGGTGTATTCGACTTCCGAATAAAGTAGGTTTAGTTTAAAATTAGTATAAACAATGCTGATTCAAAAGATTTTTGTTAATTCTGGGTGTGAACACAATAAATCCATAGGCTAGAAAGTTCATCTGTTGAAATTTAGGATAAAATAAATGAAGGTGTTATTCTTTTGAAGGTGTTATTCATTTTAATTGGTAATAGTCAAAGACTGTCGGCCTACTGGAATTTCGGGATAAGAGATGTTGTTTTTCAGAAAGTAGGGTTGTCCGCCTTACGTCCTTTGCTCTAGGCTGTCATATTAGACATGGAACTGATTTTTCCGATTCGATGTTTTATATGGATTCCCAGCCACTACAAACATCCCCGTCGATCACCAGGAATCGAACACGAAACCTGTGGCCTTTAACGACAGAGTGCTAATCACCCATCCATAAGATCATTAAAATTTAATGAAATGGAATGAATACATGTTAAAAAAATCTAAAGAAAGTGAGTTGAATGTATGTTAAAATTAATGAAATTGAATGAATGTATTTTAAAATCAGGTTTAAATTGACTTTATGCTATAATCAAACAAAATTGAATTAAACGTATGTAAAGGTCAAAATGTCCTTCCTTTGACTTGAAATAAATGGCAGAAAACAGTAGAAACCTGTTGATATCATCTTTCTTGTAAATGGATCTTTTTGCAAAACTGCTTTTGCATTTACATATGGCATGAAAAATGCCTGATTCTGAATATTTTGAAAACAGCTTTTGCATTTTACAAAAAGTCTTTTTTCTGAAATAACGTTTTCATATTCTGCCATTGCCCGATTAAAGTCATATTACCCAAACCAGGGCAGATTTGCAGAATTAAATTAGATAACATTTCATTCCAGTCCTTCAAGTTCTTAAAATATTAATAATGCGTAAAATCACCCCATCTTTCAATAGTCGCATATAAACCAATGTAACAATTCATATAGTGACTTTTACTAGTTTGCATACTGTGGCACCCCCTGGTGACAAATGGGAAAGTTCGGTCACTGCGTCAAGGGAAACACCCGAATGCGTTTTTGCATGCGATGAGTGATGGATTATGTCGGCGCCGAATCACGCAGCTTGGAGGCAGTCGAATAAATAATAACCCTCGCGGCAATAAATCACCCTGCAACGTTAGGACAGAGGAACGAATCATTACCGAGTGTGCCTAATTAGTGTGGCGTCACGTCTTCATGCGGGATTTGTAGGGGAATTACCATTTTATCGTGCATTTCGTAGAAGTGGTAACTGTGATTTGGTGTTAAAAGTTTAAAGACAGGAAATGAAAAAAAATTCAACACGAGAGAAAACTAAGAACACCCTATTTTATATTTATTTTCGTTCTGTATCTTCTATCACATCTCAAGATTTCATGAGTAGCGGAATAAATTATGTATATTATATTTCATTGGACACTAAAGGGATGTATATTATATTTCAATTTATATCAAGGCAATTATTGAAAGACGCATTTGATTTCCGAATTAAGCAGGTTTTGTTTGAAATTACACAAATAATGATGATTGAAAAGATGATGTGTCTATGCCGGTTATCGATACAATAAATCCATAGGCTAGAAAGTCCATCCGCTAAACTTTAGGAGGAAATAAAGGAAAATGTTATTAGTGTTCTTGCTTTTTTGGTACCACAGGCTTCAGGTTGGAATCCTGGTGGTGGCATGGATATTTGTAGTGGTTCGGTATCCAATTTAAATCGTAGGCTGCTGTATAGCATGACTGTAGATAGTTGGGTGTCCGGCGGACATCCTTACCCCGTAAAAAGAAAAACATCTCATGTCTCGAAACCTGCTAGTAGACAGACGGCTTTGGGACACCATAGGGCTGTTGCGTCACTAATGATGATGATACATGTTTAAATCTAATGAAATGAAATTTAATGTATGTTAAAGTCGAATGAAATTGAATTGAATGCATGCAGAGGTTTAAACTTCTTCCTATGTTTTCAACTAAATGCAGAGAAGGCGAGAAACTTTAAATGTCATGTCCGTGACTGCCAAATATGAATGGCACAATATGGATGTTGGATATGCTTGGATCTTGATGGATCTTTTGCAAAACTGCTTTTGCATTTACACTTGGAATCGAAGGATAATTCTGAATTTAAAAAGCAAATAAATCCATTTTTCTGAAATGACACTTTCTATTCTGCCATTACTGAATTAAAGCCATATTACCACAAACCAGGACAGATTTTCAGAATTAAATTAGACAACCCTTCATTCCTGTCCTTCAAGTTCTTAAAATTTTAATAATGCGTAAAATTACACCATCTTTCAATAGTCGCATAAACCAATGCAACAATTCATACAGTGACTTCTAGTTTGCATACTGCGGCACCCCCTGTTGACAAATGGGTAAGTTCGGTCACTTCATCAAGGGAAACACCATTCGAATGCGTTTTTGCATGCGATGAGTGATGGATTATGCCGGCGTTGAATCACGCAGCTTGAGGCAGGCGAATAAATAATAACCCTCGCGGCAATAAATCACCGTGCACCGTTCGGACAGAGGAACGAATCATTACCGAGTGTGCCTAGTTAGTGTGGCGTCACGTCTTCATACGGGATTTTAGGGGAAATTACCATTTCATGGTGCATTTCGTAGAAGTGGTAACTGCGATTTGGTGTTAAATTATTTAAAGACAGGAAATGAAAAAAAAAAAAAAAAACACGAGAGAAAATTCTAAGAACACCCTATTTCATATATATTTATTTCCGTTCTGTATCATCTATTATATCTCACTATTTCACGAATAGTGGAATAACTCTTACCATGTTAGATTACCATGTTCAATTTATATAAAGGCACTTAAAGTATGGTGCATTTGACTTTAATTAAGTAGGCTTAGTTTAAAATTACATAAGTAATGCTGATTCAGAAGATTATATATTAATTCCACATATGAACAAAATAAATCCATAGGCTAGAAAGTGCCTCCGTGGAAATTTAGGATGATAGAAATAAAAGTGTTATTCTTCTACATATTAATTGGCGCAACGGACAAAGACCGTCGGCCTACTGATAGACAAGAAATGGAATTTGATGTATGTTAAAGTCGAATGAAATTGAATTGAATGTATGCAGAGGTTTAAACTTCTTTCCTTTGCTTTCAACTAAATGCAGAGAAGGTAAGAATGTCTGTGACTGCCAAAACTGAATGGCACAATATGGATGTTGGATATGCTTGGATCTTGATGGCTCTTTTGCAAAACTGCTTTTGCATTTAAACTAGTGAATGAATCGAAGGATAATTCTGAATTTTAAAAACAACAACAAAACAATTTTTCTGAAATGACACTTTATATTCTGCCATTGCTCAATTAAAACCATATTACGCCAAACCAGGGCAAATTTGCAGAATTAAATTAGATAACATTGCATTCCAGTCCTTCAAGTTTTAAAATATTAATAATGCGTAAAATCACCACATCTTTCAATAGTCGCATATAAACCAATGCAATAATTCATACAGTGACTTCTAGTTTGCATACTGTGGCACCCCTGGTGACAAATGGGAAAGTTCGGTCACTGCGTCAAATAAACACCACCGAATGCGTTTTTTGCGATGAGTGATGGATTATGCCGGCGTTGAATCACGCAGCTTGGAGGCAGTCGAATAAATAATAACCCTCGCGGCAATAAATCACCCTGCAACGTTAGGACAGAGGAACGAATCATTACCGAGTGTGCCTAGTTAGTGTGGCGTCACGTTTTCATACGGGATTTGTAGGGGGAATTACCATTTCATGGTGCATTTCGTAGAAGTGGTAACTGCGATTTGGGGTTGGAAGTTTAAAGACAGGAAATGAAAAAAAAACAATTCAACACGAGAGAAAACTCTAAGAACACCCTATTTTATATTTATTTTCGTTCTGTATCTTCTATCACATCTCAAGATTTCATGAGTAGCGGAATAAACTATGTATATTATATTTCGTTGGACACTAAATGGATGTATATTATATTTCAATTTATATCAAAGCAATTATTGAACGACGCATTTGATTAAGCGGGTTTTGTTTGAAATTACACAAATAATGATGATTCAAAAGGTTATGTGTCAATGCCGGTTATGGATACAATAAATCCATAGGCTAGAAAGTCCATCCGTTGAACTTTAGGAGGAAAAGAAAGGAAAAAAATGTTATTAGTGTTCTTGCTTTTGGTACCACAAATTTCAGGTTGTAATCCTGGTGGTGGCATGGATGTTTGTAGTGATTCGGTATTCACTTTAAATTGTAGGTTCCTGTCTAACATGACAGTAGATAGTTGGGTGTTGGGCGGATTTGCTGGGGGAATTACCATTTCATGGCGCGTTTCGTAGAAGTGGGAACTGTGATTTGGTGTTGAAAGTTTTAAAGAGTAAGTTTTAAAGTAATTCTAAGAACAACTTATTCAATTCCTTCTATTAGCTCACACTCTCCTTATATATATCTTGTTCAAATTTTCAATCGTTAATAAAATATTTTTTATTCATCCACTCAAGTTCAATTACTTTTTTTTTAACTTGTAGTGGATGACACTGGATGTTAATACAGGTTTTTCAATTATTAATACATTCATTAAATTTAATTAATTAATTTTAGTTTTTTTATATTTAAGTTGCATGTATCTACCAATAGTTGGCGCCAGATAAATTTAAGAAAATTAATGAAAACTATTTAATTATAAATTATTTCTGAAATATAGTGAAAAAAAACAGGAATTGACTTTAATTTTTTTTATATATTACTTGTTTCATATTTATTTTCGTTCTGTATCATGTATCACTTTAGAAGGAAATAAAGGAAGGCGTTACTCTTTTCATTGGCGCAACACTTCCGTGGTGGGGAAAAAAAAGTCCGTCTGCCTACTGGTAGATTTCGAGACAGCAGAGGGTTTCTTTTCATGAGTTATTGTTGTCAGCTGCAGTCATAATAGATTGGGAAAATTTTGCTGTCATATTGGATTGGGATTGGATTCCCTCCCGTGGTGGGAAATATCCGTCTGCCTACTGGTAGATTTCGAGACAGCAGAGGGTTTCTTTTCATGAGTTATTGTTGTCAGCTGCAGTCATAATAGATTGGGAAAAATTTTGCTGTCATATTGGATTGGGATTGGATTCCCTCCCGTGGTGGGAAAAGTCCGTCTGCCTACTGGTAGATTTCGAGACAGCAGAGGGTTTCTTTTCATGAGGTATTGTTGTCAGCTGCAGTCATAATAGATTGGGAAAATTTTGCTGTCATATTGGATTGGGATATATGGTTTAAAGTGGATAGAGAACCACTACAAACATCCATGGCACCGTCGAATTATAAATGTTTCATAGAGGAAACCTATTAATATTTGAATATATTTTATTTTAAATTATTTAAATTAAAAAATGAATGAAAATGGAAAAACGTATATTAAAGCACTGGAAAAATTAAGAAATGCAAATTATTTGACTCTGTCTCCTTCTATAAACCTATTGGCAATTTTAAAAGGAAAAACATTAAATTGGCAATTTTAATGTTTATAGAAAGTAAGATAAAAAAAAAATATCTTTATTTTTTTATCTTACTTCTATAAAATAAATGGAATACTTATTTATTTATTTATTTTTTTGTTGTATTCTATTCACTTGATTATTACAACAATATATTCGATTATTTGAACATTTACGAGTATTGCACAGGAAACTCAGAGAATCATAGAATAAAACAAAAACGCCTCTTTAAGAACAATAAATGCGAATGCTGCGACATTCCAGAAACATTCTAAATTCAAATTCTGGAACACATGTTTAGAGGTCCGCTTCGACAAGCGAAATGGAGGAAAATCAGCAAATAAACAAGAACAAAAAAGAGAGAAAGGGTAAAAAATTGAGAAACAGAGAACTTTTTGTGTTGGATGGTCTCATACAATATTCAGTACGCGCTTTTCGACCACCGAAGATATTCTTCGGCAAAAGATAGAACGAAATAACAACAGAGAAGAAAGAAAGAATGAAATGTAATTTAAGGAAACACAAAGTCGCCGACTTGTCTTTAAATAAGTACCACGGTCGAGAAACGTAAGCTGTGCTGGAAAAGAGTTCTTATTGATTTCTGCCCGCTATGTTCCCTTTACATGAGTAATCATCTTGAGATGTAGTCGTAGTTTTGTTCTTTCGTAACAAGGTAAATAGAGCGGTGATAACATTCTTAACGATCTGTTTTAATATTCTGTGTTCGTTATTTCTGTTTTGAAATGGCAACGCACGTTATTTTTTGAAACAGTTATAGATTTCTTGGAAATATACTGTTATCATATGAATAAATATAACATTTTTATTCTTGATACAATTATTTTCATTATTTCATGTTTTCAATTTTATTATTAGAGAAATATTTATCAAATGGAAACGCGCTTAAATTTTGTTTTGTTTGCCAATTTTTTTTTTTCTTCCAAGAATAAAAATTAATATTTCTTATATGATTCGATAAATAATTCCGCAATTTTTTATTAGTAACTATAAAATAGTTTGTTAAACATGTTTTATGTAGTTACTGTAATAGATGATGAGAATTGTTTTTATTTCTATTGGGATAACTGACTCTCTCTAATAACTTCTTTGCAATTATAATGTGAACTCAAAGAAGCTTTTTCTTTACTTTTCATAAAAAATAAAGAATGGAATGTTTTTTTGTTTATATATATATTTTTCATTTCGAACATTTCAAAACTATATTCGAACATTAGAACATTTATCAGTGTTGCGCTACAAACACCGAGAAAACATTCTAAACTAAAATTCATTATTCTTTTATTCATTTAAAAGAGTTTTTTTACATACTTTTCATAAAAAATAGAATCTTATTTTTTTTTATATTCTATTCATTTCGAACATTTCAACAATATATTCGAACATTAGAGCATTTACGACTCTTGCACAGCAAACTCTAAAGATAACAAAAAAAAAAGGAGGTCTTAGAATCCTCTTTAAGAACAATAAATGCGAATGCTGCGACATTTCTGAAACATTCTAAATTCAAGTTCTGGAACACGCGTTTAGAGGTCTGCATCGAAAGGCGAAATGGAGGAAAATCAGCAAATAAACAAGAAAAAAAAAAGAGAAAGGGGTTAAAATTGAGAAACAGGAGATGTTTTTGCGTTGGATGGTCTCATACAATATTCAGTACGCGCTTTTCGACCACGGAATATCTTCCAAATATCGACCACGAATATCTTCGGCAAAAGAGAGAACGAAATAACAGCGAAAGAAAAGAAAGAAAGAATGAAATGTAATTTAAGGAAACACAAAGTCGGCGACTTGTCTTTAAATAAGTACCACGGTCGAGAAACGTAAGCTGTGCTGCAAAAAGAGTTCTTATTGATTTCTGCCTGCCATGTTCCTTTACATGTGTAATCATCTCTAGATGTAGTCGTAGTTTTTTTGTTCTTTTGTAACAAGGTGAATAGTGCGGGTGCTAATATTCTTAACGATCTGTTTTATTATTTCGTGTTCGTTATTTACTATTTTCGGAATGGCAATGCCTGTTATTTTTAAACAGGTTTAGATTCCTCAGAAATAAAAAATTTTCGTAAGAATAATTGTATTTTTGTTATAATATTTTTATTCTTAATATAATTATTGTCATTATTTGATGTATTCCGATTTTTATTATTAAAAAAATATTTTCCGAATGGCAACACCTTTTTGTTTGCATTTTTTATTCCCTGGAAGAATAAAAATGATTGATTTTTATATGATTTAGATAAATAATTCTGCAATTCTTGTTATTATTAATGATAAATATTTTGTCAAACAAGTTTTATGTTGTTACAGTAATAGATGATAAGAAATTTTTTTAATTTCTATTGAGATATTTGACTCTTTTAATAACATCTTGGCAATTTTAATGTGAACTCAAAGACGATTTTTCTTTACTTTTCATTTAAAAAAACGGAATGTTTTTTTCTTATGTATTCTTTTCATTTCGAACATTTCAACAATATATTCGAACATTTACGAGTATAGCACTGGAAACTCGGAAGGAAACGAAAAAGGGTCTTAGAAGAAAACAAAACACCTCTTTAAGAACAATAAATGCGAATGCTGCGTCATTCTTGAAACATTCTAAATTCAAATTCTGGAACACGCGTTTAGGGTCCGCATTGACAAGCGAAATGGAAGAAAATCAGCAAACAAACAGAGAATAAAGAAAGAAAGGGTAGAAAATTGAGAAACAGGAGATGTTTTTTGTGTTGGATGGTCTCATACAATATTCAGTACGCGCTTTTTCGACCACGGAAGATATTCTTCGGCAAAAGAAGAACGAAATAACAGCAGGGAAAGAAAGAAGAATGAAATGTAATTTAAGGAAACACAAAGTCGGCGACTTGTCTTTAAATAAGTACTACTGTCGAGAAACGTAAGCTGTGCTGGTAAAAGAGTTCTTATTGATTTCTGCCTGCTATAGTTCCCTTTACATGAGTAATCATCTCTAGATGTAGTCGTAGTTTTGTTCTTTTGTAACAAGGTGAATAGAGCGGGTGCTAACATTCTTAAAGATCTGTTTTAATAGTCCGTCTTCGTTATTACTGTTTTGTGAATGGCAATACATGTTGTTTTTTCACGTTTTATGGATTTCTCAGAATTATAATATTCTCTTATGAATAATTGTATTTTTTTCTCTTAAGGTAATTTTTTTTATTATTTGATGTGTTTCAATTTTTTTTTATTATTAGAGAAATATTTTTCGAATGGCATTCTTTTAATATAAGTTTTGTTTGCATTTTTTTTTTCTTGCAAGAATAAAATGTATTGTTTATTATATGATTCACATAAATAGTTCTATATTTTTTTTAATATTAACGATAAATATTTTGTGAAACGTTTTATTAAATAAGAGATGATAAGTATTTTTTTTTATTTCTATTGGGATATTTGACTCTCTCTCATAATTTCTTTTTGCAATTTTAAATGTGAACTCAAAGAGGATTTTTTTTTACTTTTCATAAAAAAAAAAAAAAAAAATGGAATTTTTTTTTCTATATTATTTTCATTTCAACAATATATTCGAACATTAGAACATTTACCAGTATTTCACTGGAAATTCTGAAGAAAACAAAAAGATTTTAGAAGAAAACAAAACGCCTCTTTAAGAACAATAAATGCGAATGCTGCGACATTTCTGAAACATTCTAAATTCAAATTCATTATTATTTTTGATTATTTTTTTTTTTAAAAATTATTTAAATTAAAAAATGGATGCAATGCAAAAAACAATTTTCAAAAGTAGTTGAAAAATTAAATGCATATTATTTCACACTTTTTTTCGAAAATATTTACTATTTTAATGTGAACTCTAAGAGTTTTTTTCCTACTTTTCAAAAAAAAATATATATATATATGTAAGTTTTTTTCTAAATGTATTCGAACATTAGAACATTTACGAGTATTGCACTCTCTTTTGGAGAAAACCAAAAGAGACTTAGAATAAAACCAAACGCATCTTTAAGAACAATGAATGAGAATGCTGCGTCATTCCTGAAACATTCTAAATTCAAATTCTGGATCACGCGTTTAGAGGTATCCGCATCGACAAGCGAAATGGAGGAAAATCAGCAAATAAACAAGAGAAAAAAAAAAAGAAAGGGGGAGAAAAATTGAACAAACAGGAGATGTTTTTTATGTTGGATGGTCTCATACAATATTCAGTACGCGCGTTTTCGACCACGGAAGATATTCTTCGGCAAAAGAGAGAACGAAATAACAGCAAAGAAAGAAAGAAAGAATGAAATGTAATTTAAGGAAACACAAAGTCGGCAACTTGTCTTTAAATAAGTACCACGGTCGAGAAACGTAAGCTGTGCTGCAAAAAGAGTTCTTATTGATTTCTGCCTGCCATGTTCCCTTTACATGAATAGTCATCTTTAGATGTAGTCGTAGTTTTGTTCTTTTGTAACAAGGTAAATAGAGTGGGTGCTAACATTCTTAACGATCTGTTTTAATATTCCGTTTTATTACTGTTTTCGGAATGGCAACGGATGTTACTTTTGAAAAAGTTCAGATTTCTCAGATATATATATTCTCGTATGAATAATTGTATTCTTACTATAACTGTTTTTTTTCTTAATATAATTATATTAATTATTTCTTGTGTTCCTATTTTTATTATTAGAGAAATATTTTTCAAATGACAATGCCTTTAACTTAAGTTTTGTTTGTTATATTTTTCTTGCAAGAATAAAAATTTTTGTATAAAATATTTCTAATTTGCATTGGAAAATGAAAGTAAAAAAATTTATCGGAAGAATATAGACATCAAAATATATTATTTTTCCAAATGATACGTATTTAACAATACGTTTTGTTTGTTATTTTTTATTCTTACCATAATAAATATTATTATTTTTCTTATATGATTCAAATAAATAATTATGTAATTGTTTTATTATCAATGATAAACATGTGAAACAGGTTTTATAATAGATGATAAAAATTAATTCAAATTTACATCGGGAAATGAATGTAAAAGAAGTAAACGAAAGAATATAAACATGAAAAATATATAATTTTATCAAAATATATTATTTTTTCAAATGGCAACGTATTTAAGTTTTTTTTTTTTTTTCTTCAAACAATAAAAATTATTGTTTCTTATATGATTCAGATTTTGATAAATTTCTGTAGTTTTCTTTATTATTAATGATAAATATTTTATAAAACAAGTATTATGTAGTTACAATAATAGATGATAAAGCAAATTACGAAATTAAATTTGAAAATAAATATAAAAGATGTCACAGAAAGAATATAAACATCCAAAATACATAATTTTATCCAAAATATAATATTATTTCGTTATTTTCATTTAAAGAAATACAAAACTTTCCTTTTTTTCCATTTTTTCAAATGACAAAGTATTTAACTTAAATTTTGTTTGTTATTTTTTTTTATCCAAAAATAAAAATTATTGTTTCTTATATGATTCAGAAAAATAATTCTACAATTTTTAATTATATTCCTTTTATTATTATTTTTAGTCTTAATGCAATTATTTTCATTATTTAATGTATTCCGATTTTTATTATTAGAGAAATAGTTTCCAAATGGAAAAGAATTTAACTTTTATTTGTTATTTTTTCTTGCAAAAAGAAAAATTATTGTTCATTTTAATAAAATAATTTTGATAGATGATGAACAGATAAATAATTTTGCAATTTCTTTTTATTATTAATGATAAATATTTTCTGAAAAAGTTTTATGTAGTTATAATAATAGATGTGAAAATAAATAATAGATAAAAGGAAATTTATATTAAAGAAATGACCGAAAGAATATAAATATCAAAAAATTTAATTTTATCCAAAATTTATTGTTTTTCCAAAAGGCAATGCGTTTAACTTATGTTTTGTTTGTTATTTTCTTTTTATACAAGAATAAAAATTATTGCTTCTTATATGATACAAATAAATAATGCTGTAATTTTTTATTATTATTAATTATAAATATTTTGTGAAGCAAGTTTTACGTAGCTTCAATAATAGATGATAAAAATATTTTCTATTTTGCATGGGAAAATTAATGTCAAAATGTGACCGAAAGAATAATCATCAAAATTATATTATTTTAAGAAAATATATTATTTAAAAAAATTCCCAGTAAAGGTTTATTATTATTATTTCTTTATTTCCATTTAAAGAAATTCAAATTTTTTTTTTATTATTTTTTATTTTTCCAAATAGCAGCGAATTTAACTTAAGTTTTGTTTACCATTTTTTTTTTTTTTTTTTTTTTCCTTTCCATTCTTGTTTGCCATTCTTCTTTCTTGCAAGATTAAAAATTATTGCTTCTTATATAATTTAGATAAATAATTCTGCAATTTTTTATTATTAATGATAAAACATTTTGTGAAACAAGTTTTATGAAGTTACAATAATAACAGGTGGACTGAAAAAGTTCGTAGGCTGACACATAGATGGCGCTACTAGTATTAAATCCATATGATTTTTAGTTAGCTCTAACCTTCAAAAGACACGTGTATAAATTTTGCAGCTGTTGCACTATTAGTATGTGAGTTATAGCATTTTTAGTGTTCATCACGTGCAGTCCACTCGGCTGACTGTCGATTGGACTCCGTGTGAAATGATGGAGCCATGTTTCATCCATTGTCACATATCGACGCAAAAATTCGGATATATTACGATTGAACAGCTCCAAACACTGCTTAGAATCATCAATTCGTTTTTTTTTTTTTTTTTTTTTTTTTTTTTTGCCGATTGTGAGCTCTGCGCGGCACCCACTTTAAACAGAGCTTTTGCATATCCAAATATTCATTCACGATATGTCCAACGCGTTCCTTTGATATCTTTAGGGTCTCAGCTATCTCAATTAACTTCACCTTACGGATATCAGAAAATATTTTGTGAATTTTTTTGATGTTTTCGTCGGTAACAGCCTCTTTAGGGTGTCCACTGCGTGCATCGTCCTCGGTGCTGATTTCGCTTCGTTTAAATTTAGCAAACCACTTCTCTACGGTTGATTTTCCTGGTGCAAAGTCCGAATAATCTTTATCAAGCCAAGGGTTGGCTTCAATAGTATTTTTTTTTTTTTGCCAAAACGCAATGCTTTATTAACACACGAAATTCCTCTTCGGCCATTTTTTCAAACTAACAAAAGTTGCTTCACTTAAAAATGCTATAACTCACATACAAATAGTGCAACATCTGTCAAATTTATACACGTGTCTTTTGACGGTTAGGGCTAACTAAAAATCATATGAATTTAATACTAGTAACGCTATCTATGTGTTAGCCTATGAACATGTCAGCCCAACTGTTATATCATAAGAAAGGTTTTAGTTTGCATTGAAAATGAACGTAAAAGAAGTGATAGAAAAAAATATAATCATCAAAAATATATAATTTTATCCAAAATATATTATTATTTCCAAATTTTTCCTATTAAAACGTTATTTTATTTGTTATTTATTTATTTAATTTAATTTATTTATTATTATTATTATTTATTGATAATTATTTCATTATATCCAATCAAAGAATTTCGAAATTTTCTTTTATTTAATTTTTCCAAATGCCAAGTTATTTAACTTAAGTTTTGTTTGTTATTTTTTTTTCTTGCTAGAATAAAAATTATTGTTTCTTGTATGATTCATGATGAAGATAAATAATTCTGCAGTTTTTTTTTTTTTTATTATTAATGATAAAACATTTTGCGAAACAAGTATTTTGTTAATAATAGGTGATAAAAAAAATTTCTAATTTTCATGGGAAAATGAATGTAAAAGAGGTGACCGAAAGAATTAAAACATCATCATCATCATCATTAGTGGCGCAACATCCCTACGATGAGTCAAGACCTTCTGATTACTGACAAAATTTCGAGACGGAGATGTTGTTATTTTTAGGGTTGTTAGCGCTACGTTCAACTAGGGACTGCAATATCGGACCAAAAGTTCAATACCGGTATTCGGTATTTTTTAGATCTTAATGCCGGGATACCGATTTTAATAGCGGTAGTAGGAATTTTAAAAAATAAAGAAAACACAAGTGTTTTTTGTTTTATGTACCAGTTTTATTAGAGAATGTAAATATCACAAAAAAAATTTGTAACTTATAAATTATAACAGTATATAAAGAATCGCAAAAAGTAAAGGAACATCTTATTTATTTAAATCACAAAAAAAGTGTAAATATCACTATTCAGTCTGTGGTACTATTAGAAATTTTTGAAAAATGATATTAAAAACATAATGCATCAATTGAACTATCATTAAGCCAGGAACGTAATTTTGTGCAGCTGTCGAAAACGCTCTTTCAGCATCTACGCTAATGGGTGGTATTGTAAGCAATGCGCGATATACTATTTCCAAGTATTTACCTCTAAATGCCTCATCTTCAAATTAATATATTTTCTCGTCGGATTGTTTTGGATATAGTTGATTTCTGTATTGTATCTAGGTTTGTTGAATTTTTTTAGTTATCGCTAATTCTAATTTTTGTTCAAGAGACAATTAATTTTCACTATCAACATTAGCGTCATTATAATCTCCGATAACTGTACCGAATTCTGAATGAGAATTTACAGATAAGAATAAGAATTTCACAAATAAGAATTCACAGATAAGAATTTTAAATTTCTAGTAAATACCGAAAAACCGGTATTCAAAACTGTACAAATGGCTCAAAATACCGGTATTCGGTATTCCGGTATACCGGTATTGCAATCCCTACGCTCAACGCTTTAAAGGCATATTAGACTGTAGAGCGTTGGGCGTCATATGAGACTGTTGAGCGTTGGGAAACATTCATGGCAACGGTGCGACTTGAATCCGACTGTGCCACCGAGCGCCAGAGCGATAGTCACTTGACCATCAGGCCCCAATACAAACAACAAAAATTTATATTTTTTATCCAAAATATATTATTTTTCCAAATGGTAACGTATGTAACTTAAATTTTGTTTTGCTTTAATTTTTTTTCTTGCAAGAATACAAATTATTATTTCTGATATGATTCATGTAATTTTGTAATTCATGTAATTCTGAATGTAATTTTGCTTTTTTTTGTTAATAATGTGAATTAATATTTTGTTAAACAAGTTTTATGAAGTTACATTAAATAAAAAGTTACATTTATGTAGTACTTTAAGTAGTAAGTATCATCCATTATTTTCTTTACTTTATGTGTCATAATGTTTTTGTTCTAATGCAGCTGGCAAACACTTAGACATCTTGGTCTTGATGCCTTAAGGCAAGCGCTGCACAGACGTTACTCACTTTGCATTACCCAGTGAGCGCGTGTAACTTGAAGATACGGACGCTGAGTAACAATGCCCCCGCAACGCTCTTACGATCTTATTAGGACCGGGATCTACGGTTTAAAGTGGATTCCGAACCACTACAAACTTCCATGGCACCTCCGGGACTTGAACCCGAAACCTGTGGTACCGAGCGCCAGAGCGCCAGCCACTCAGCCATTCAGGCCCCCAGTTACAATATGATAAAAACATGGAAAAATGAATGTTACAGAAGTGACCAAAAGAATGTAAACACCAAAAATATATAATTTGTTCTTAAGGCACACGATGATGTGATTATATTAACACATGATATATTCACATAATGTTATGTACCTCATTTGAGATCTGATGGACACTAATTTTGCTCCTATCATATGTGACGTTTGAAAGTGTACTGTCATTTTAATAACATCCTGAAAAATATACGAATCAATTTTCTGTAAATAAGAAAATTAATAGTTTTCCTGGAAACTCATTGAGAAAATACGTACTGAATCAAACTGTTTTAGTTTTGAATGCAATTAGAAATCAAAGCTTAACAAATATAATTTTCAATTAATTAAATTCGTCTTTAAAGAGCTATCAAATTTTTACGAGAACTACCATTGTCCTTGGTTTGCAAAGTGGTTCTAATATGCAATAAAGAAAAAACTAGGTCTAAAAGAAAAAAAGGTATAAACATGACTTGACATATATTTGAAGCTGATATATCCAGGTTAATTCAAAAACAAATCATCCCAACTAAAGGAAACAACAAATTTAAATTACGTTCATCCATTTAAAATTATTTTTTTAAACAATTTACTAAGCAAATTACAATTAAGTTGTTAAACTTCGCAAAGAAAATAATGAAGCTTTTGATCTTAAATTATATGAATAAACTTCATTCAAATCTTGGATTGTCAATGTAAAACTAACTATAATAAAATTAAGTATGTAGTGCTTGGTTGGGCGACCAGATTGTAACTTTGCTTGGTTGGGCAACCAGATTGTAACTGTGCTTGGTTGGGTTGAGATTCCTGAGGCCCAGGTTGGGGAATTCACAGGTTTAGTTACACACGCACAAACAGGTTTAGTTACACACACACATTACACACATACACTATTTAACACATTTAAATACATATAATTTTTTTTTTTTTACGTCGAGGACCGGGTCGTATTGACCATTTCACTGTGAGCAGCCCAAAGTGGGCTACACCGACGAACGTTGTTACTCATTTAGAGTACCTAGGAACACGTGTAGGTTGAAGATATGCTATGGACACGAGTAACAGTACGCTCACAACACTCTACGATCCTATTAGATCGGAACCTACGATTTAAAGTGGATTCCGAACCACTAAGACATACAATTATAGATTTTGAGGGAAGATTCCTCTATTGAGCCGAAAGCCCGATACTCAGCTAAGCGTAGGATGAGCG
This sequence comes from Caerostris extrusa, assembly GCA_021605095.1. NCBI lineage: Eukaryota > Metazoa > Arthropoda > Arachnida > Araneae > Araneidae > Caerostris > Caerostris extrusa. The sequence continues at coordinate 62,835 of BPLR01006894.1, read as the reverse complement.
AAATGTAGGAAATGTAGGTTCTCCAGGTAAGAGTTTGTAGGCCCAACTGCTCATTTTCCAGAAGGCCACAGGGTTCGCTCTTACCAGTGCTCAGGAGGAAACATGGTTACAATTAAATTTTGATTAGTTATAGAACTTCATCTTATGTCTACATCTCTCTATATATATATAGAGAGAGAGATAAATATAGATATAGATATAGATATTATATAGTTAGAGATAGATTTAAAATGTTTGAGGCTTTTGAAATACGATTGTTTGGCACACACACACACACAAAAAATCAAAATTAGCATATCTATGTGTATATCTTTAAACAAAAAATTGAATTTGAAGTCATTATGGCAATAAATGAAAATTTTCTATTGTAAATTTCTAGACAAGGAGGTAATCTTGGAGTTAATATTATTTTGTGCAAGAATAATATGATGAGGATGACCCCTTTCATATTTTCGACATAAAAAACAGTAGGCTAGTAAGTTAAAAAATATATAAATCAACCATTATTGTATCCTAATGGTAGAACAATTTCAAAAGGACAAAAATAAAAGGTCAATTTATTAAGATATATATATCTCCAACAAACACGACTTTTACAGGATTTTAAAAACATGTAGAGATCAAAATTTAAATTTATATAGCTCGGAAAAAAAGGTGGCATTTGTTATGCTCAATAAATATAAGACTTATGATAACAAATTATATTGTCCTCATTTTACAATAATTATTTATCTTATACGGCCATGAGGGTCAAGTGACCAGCATCCTGGTGCAAGATGCCACTAGTTTCGGGTTCGTATCCCGGTGGTGCCATGGATGCTTATAGTGGTTCGAAATCCAATTTAAACAGTAGGTCCCGGTTTAATATGACTGTAGAGTGTTAGGCTTAGAAAACGCCTAACACTCTACAGTTATATTAGACCCCCGTAAAAAAGAAAACATATACTGTCTAGATATCGGCCATGTTACACCAATGGAGAAGAAGATTTATAATATTTAGTTACTAAAAGTAAGTTACTATTAACTAAGTTAACTTAAGTAACTTAACTTATGTAACTAAAAAGTAACTAAATAATACTAAAAACTAAATTGCTCAATAGCTGAACATTTTTTCAATAAATTATCAAGGTTTTATTTGCATTTATGCTATTTTGTTGCAATGTCTACCCTTACAAAAAACATTATATATCCTCTGATCAAATTAGTTATCCATAAACGTGAAAATTAATTTATTAAAATCATTTATTTACTGAAAATTTACGTTCTGTAAACAGCGATGACTTTACAGCATCTCATATAAATAATATAATCCATAACAATAAAATACATGAATAAATCATGAAATGTTTACAATGATACAAATATTAACAAAACGTTTTAAAAAAATTCTATTACAATAGGCATAATAAAAATCATTTATGCATATTTAAAAATGATAAAAAGCACAGAATACACAAATACATTAATTCCAACTCAAATTACCCGATAACTACAAACAGGAACAATCAATTTTTATTTTTTATAGTACAGAACTGCAATGTGATTTGCATAAAACCTCCATTTAGATTCAAGTCCAAAAATATATATATTTATATTTTTCGTCTATACTTCAAATCCCTAACGATTTGAACGATGAAAAAAAAAGCTGAAATTTACGAGCAAGTGGAAATCTCTGCAATGCGGATATATGGCAAATAAATATGATGAAATATATGCATCAAAAATGTGAATATAATGAATGCATCACTCACTTTTTGCCTTGGGCGATTCTTACTTCCATTTATTTATCATTCCGATCTTAAATGAATTAAAGTATAATTTATACTTTCAGTATGAAAGCAATTAATATTCATTAAAACTTTTTAATTAATATCACTAGATATATTATATTAAAATTACCAAAAAAAAAAAAAAATACTACGGTACGCTAGCTTTCGAAAATTTAAAAAAAATCAGAAACACTGATTACATAATTTTTATTCATTGAAATTAATTAAAATTTTGAGGATACATCAATATTACAGTGCTTTTAGCGGTCTGATGGCCGATTACCACCACAGACTTCAGGTTCGAATCCTGGCGGGGCATGAGAATTTATTAGTGGTTTATTGATTAGATTAGTGGTTTATTAAATGTTGGTATATTTATTAGATTAGTGGTTTATTAAGTGTTGGTTTATTGATTAGATTAGTGGTTTATTAAATAGATTAGTGGTTTATTAGATATGTCTCGAATTTATTAGTACTTAAAATGTTGGTCCCGGTCTAATTAGCCTAAAGTTTGCATTAAATGACTGTAGAGTGACAAACCAAAATACAGTGCTTTACAAATTAGGCACGAAAGAAAACCCAGTTTATTTTGCGTCTTGAAAATAAAGGCTTTAAAACAATAGTTATATTTTCTGCCTTGAAAATATTTATTGTGTGAATTTTGTGTATTTTCGGCCTCAAAAATATATATGTTGTGTGAATTTTGTGTATTTTCCGTCTGGAAAATACACAAGATAGAGACGTACCAATATACATCGTATTCGAATTCAGTGTGACCATGAAAATGCATCATACTTAATAGGTATACTGATATGACTGAGATATCCCAGTCCAAAATCAGTTGGGTGCCACAGTCACTTCTGTGTGAAGGGAATTCAAAGACCCAGAAGGGTGTAAGAATTGGAATAATGAACATCCCAAAGATTCTCAATCAGGTTCAACCCCAAAGAAAGTACAGGAAATCCATATGTACATCAGTACCATATGTACACAAATCCATATGTACACAAATATAATTCTCCACTAACTGAACTCTATGTGATGTAGCATTATTTTATAGGTTGAAGGAGTCACCGAATATTTCTACCCTAAATATTTTTTATAATATGCCTGCCTCCAACCTCTTGGTCATTAGTCGATGACACGCCATAGTCACAAAATAGGCAGATATCTGTAGTAGCCGGTCCTATTCTATACAGGTGACTCTGTAAGTACTCATGGTCCGTGATCAGACTAAAGCAGGCCACGCAGACAACTCTAGGCAAGGAACTGGGCAATCTAGTTGACTTATTCAATAAGAAATTCCACTTTTCTCAAAGGCCTTCTGTCTATACGGATTGAAACGGTTGGATTTAATAGAGAAATATATATATCGCTTCATATGCCACAAAAGAAAGAAAGATCAGGCTGCATTATGTGAGATCCATTCTTTGAATTGCCTTTGGATCACTTTTGTTTGCACAATGGCTCGCCATTTTAGTTTTTCAGATAGAGGAAATTGAGTACATATATCTGAAACATGACTATCTCAACTATTCACTACCTGTTTCCTGTTTCCAATTACTGATGATGCTCTTAAACCATATTTCAGGCCCCTTGTCAGCAGCTCCGCTAGCATCCTGAATATCATACTAAACGACAGCAGTTCCACTAACATTTTGAATATCATTGTAAACGACAGCAGTTCCACTGACATTCTGAATAACATAGTAAACGGCAGTAGCTCCAGTTGCTAACATATCTCATTCTAACGCATTCTTTTTTCTTATAGTGTATAATTTTTATAAAAATTAATCTACTATTTCTTTGTGTGGCATGGCAGTTCTTTTGATTTTTCTTTAATTTCCGGAGACCAGTATACTTATCTATGGCAGAAAAAAGGCCATTTTTTTACGTCACCAAGTCCAATAGCTTTCTGAATAACATTTTAAACGACAGCAGCTCCAGTTGTTTACATGTCATATTGTGAAGTAGCATTAATATTTGGTATAGTGCATAATTTTTATAAAGATTAATCTTTTTCTTTGCGTGCCATCGCATTTTTTATGGCAGGAAAAAAAAAGGATTATTTGTAAAAAAATATTTCTAGCATCTCTTTGTTAACAATATAATTGGCATGTTAACAAATCAAACATTGTTGAGTATTGAATTAAGTTGTCAATATAATAATCACGGTCTAGAAAACCCTTGCAAACTATTCGTGCAGGTGTACAATTTTAACTTTGCCTGCTCTTAAATACTTGTTCGTAAAAAAAAATAAGATATAATAAAAGAACATAATAAAAAATGCATTTATTATTACTGATGTCTAATATTGTTGTAGACCGATCGTTAAAAGCAGGAAGATAAGACAGCAACTCATTAAAGAAATGAAACAAACGATTATAAATAAATGACTTAAACGAATACACTAACTAGAGCAATGAATAAATGAGAAAAAAAAATTGTAATAATCCATAATAGTAAATAAAAAAAAAGAACTATTCCTTTTATAGTAAAGTATTAAAACATTTTATTATGAAAAAGTATATTCTAATCAATATCGCAATCTATTCACTGGTGGAAAATACAATCCTAATACCAGGAAGATATTAACATAGAGTAATTGAAATTTAGGTGAAGAATTGCCTTGGTAACATATTTATTTGATTAAAGTTTGAGCGGGGACTTGATGGGCCGAGTGACCAGCACTCTGAGGTTCGGTGTCACAGATTTTAGGTTCGAGTTTCGGCGGTGCCGTGGATATTTGTAGTGGTTCGGAATCCCCTTCAAACCATAGATCCCATACTAATATAACTTTTGAGCTTAAGGCTGAGAACTCTACCCCTGAAGAAGAAATTATCCCCTTATCTCGAAATCTGCCAGTTGACAGACGGTCTTGCCTACACATGAGCTGTTGCACCAATGAATTGGAAGAAATATTTTTTATTTCTAATGCAGTTGGTAAACACTTAGACAGCTTGGTCTTGGATGCATTAAGGCAAGAGCTGCACACGTTACTGACTTTGCATTACCCAGGGGGCGAGTGTAACTTGAAGATAAGCCACGGACGCGGAATAACAATGCCACAGCAACACTCTACGATCCTATTAGACCGAGATCTACGGTTTAAAGTGGATTCCGAACCGCTACAAACATCCGTGGTACCGCCGGGACTTGAACCCGAAAGCTGTGGTATCAAGCTCTAGAGAGCTAGCCACTCGGCCATTCAGGCCTTGGAAGAAATATTGTTATATTTAAACTTGTGGAAAGGGAAATCTAATACCAGGAAAATATTAAATAAGAGAAATGCAATTTAGGCAACGCAATTGCCTAGGTAACATATTTAATTGATGAAAGTATGCATGAGGACAATCGTTTCTAATGTGAAAAGGTGGTGCCTTAATAACTCTTGTAGTATCTACGATTCTTAATGCAAGTACGAAAAATCGCATGCACTGCGTCGTACAGACGTCGCATGCCATTTTCTGGTTGCATGTTTGTTGCACTTGGTCCGTCAAATCAGCAATGGTGGATGACGTTGGATTTCTCATGCAAAAGTACCTCTTACGTGTTCAAAGTGAGAAATATCTGATAAATGCAATATATTGACATTCTGTTTAGGGATATGTGTACTTTGGCAATATGATTCGTCATTGAACTTTGTATAAAAGATGTGAATCCCTACCATTACAAAAAAACTCCAAGAGTCGGAAAAAAAGAAAGGAAGAAAATTTAGCGGCAGATAATTACCTTCTTATAAACGGCATTACGCAGACGTCTTTGGCCAACCATGAGGCTGTTGGTCCAATGGAGAAGACTCTAAATATGAATATTATACCATACAAATCTAACGTACCAGTGGCAAATATTAGGTGCGGGCTGGACGAGTGGCTAGCGCTCAGGTGTTTGGGTTTCACAGGTTTTGGGTTCGAATTCCGATGGCAGTCTCATATGACAGTAGAGCGTCATAGAGTCTAATCAGACTTCTCACCCACAACATTCCCGAAGTGTGAAGGGGCAACTCAGCTCTAGGCACAGGGTCGTGGTGTGGTGTAGTGTGGTGCAGTAGCAGAAGTGGTAAATAACATTATCCGTCATTGAAGGAAGCTAATTTTGTATAAATAATTTGAATATATCATAATAATCTTTATTTCTTAAAATTATCTTTTTGATTAGATAAATTCCAAATATTTTGCTATTTATTTTCTCCAGTGTCAAAACAAAAAATAAATAAATAAACTAATTTTCTTACAAATAAAAAAATGATTCTTTATTCAAGACAATCTCTTAACGAACTCCAAATCATAATGTTTCAAAGAGGAGGAACGGCAGTAAAAAAAGAACCAAAAACTAAGAAGGGAAGGGAGTTGTCACAATTCGAGCGGAACTATGTCTCGGGACGAGAGATTAGGCGCGTCAAGCGACATGAATCGTATTAGCCGTGTCCACTGGACCATGCCTCTTCTAATGAGATGGACCAGAGATTTCATCGGCTCGGATTTCCAAGGGTCGAGATCATTGTTATTATTATTATTATCTTCATCGTCATCGAAGAATATCTCAAGCCATTCCTTGGAAGAATGCTTGATGACAGAGCAGATATTTAGGATTTCTGAAGCATTTTGAAAGATGGGAGGCAGATTTTTCTCTGATGTTAATATTCATCATTGAAGAATTAATTAGCCAAGCTGAAAATTTAATCCGAGTACAGGAGCGGAAGGCGTATCCTTTTGAAAGACGGGCACATATCTAGTAAATGATTTAAGGACGACAAAGGTATGTCATTTAACCATTTAAAACACGCATTCGCTTTTACTATGATATCACACGTACGCAATCAATAAGATTCCGACTTTAACTAACCTATTATTAACAAAAAATACTCAAATGTAATGTGAAACTAATATAGAATAGAAATCACAGAGAGGTTGCCATTGTAAAAGTAACGATGGCTGTCACTTGAAGGGTGTATATTTCAGCAAATGGTTTTGACATTGATTAGTAGCGGGCTGACGGCCTATTGGCAGCACTCTGGCTTTTGTAGCACAATCCTGGCGGTTTTAATGGTGTTTTTAGTTCTCGGAATCGACATTAAACTGTAGGTTCCTGTCTAAAGTGTTAAAAAATGAATGTAAAGCGACAGACCAGACCAAATCAAACATATTGATATTTATGGTTGTTGAATGTCGCTAGTCTCGACGCTATGTTTACTACCATTGCACTGAAAAAGTGATTCTGCTCATGCCTGTGTTGAACATTATGAAAGAAGGGACTTATTATTTCCATAGATACATAGTAATAGATTTATTTATTATATCGATGGCCGAGAGACTCTCGCTTTGCACTCGGTTTGTAGTATTTCGGAATCCACTTTAAACCATAGGTCCCAGTCTAATTTGCAGGTAAGTCTAAAAAGAAACAAACGTACTTCTTAAAAAGAAAACATCTCCTGTCCTGAAATCTGCTTGTGCATTGTAGAAAAGAAAACATCAGACGGCTGAGGCCCACATTGAGGCTGTTGCGCCAATGACAAAGAATAACTTAATATGATAAATTAAATAATAATGAGTAACACAAATTCAACGTAACAATGTGTCCGTCATTGAAGAAAACTAACTTTGTATGAATAACTTAAATAAATCATAATAATCTTTAATCTCTTAAGAAGATTAGTTCTTTGATAAGATAAATTCCAACTGTTTTAGTTTTTATATTTCAATGCCGAAAAAAAAAATAGTATTTTTTTTTACCGATAAAAAATTGTTCTTTATTTCAAGACAATATCTTGGCAGAACGAATTCCAAATCCTAATGTCTCAGAGACGAGGAATGGACGGCTCCATGACAGTAAATAAACGAAGAAGGGGAGTTGTCACAATTCGAGCGGAAATATGTCTCAGGACGAAAGATTAGGCGCATCAAGCGAGATGAATCGAATTAGCCGTGTCCACTGGACCATGCCTCTTCTAATGAGACGGATTCCCCGACCCGAGATTTCATCGGCTCGGATTTCGAAGGGTCGAGATCATTGTTACTATTATTATTATCTTCATCGACATCGAAGAATATCTCGAGCCATTCCTTGCAAGATTGCTTGATGGCAGAGCAGACATTTAGGATTTCCGAAGCATGTTAAAAGATGGGAAGCAGATTTTTCTCTGACGTTAATATTCATCATTGAAGAATTAATTAACCAGGCGGAAAATTTAACCTCAGTAGAGAAGTGGAATGTGTATCCGTTAAAAAAGACGTGTGCCTATCTAGTAAACGATTTGAGGAATATAAAGTGCAATTTAACCATTTAGAACACGCATTCGCATTTACCATGGTGTCACATGTATGCGATTTATTGTATTAAGACTTTAACTAATTATTAATAGTAAATTTAATGCAGTGTGGTTCAGATATAGAATAGGAATATAATAGAACTCACATAGATGTTACCACTTTAAAGAAAAATGTTTTTACGTGATGGGTATATATTGAAAATGGTTTTGTCATTCTGCCTTGGATTTGTAGCGGCCTGACGATCAATTGGCTATAGCTCTGGCTTATGTTATCACAAGACTCTAGGCTTCAATCTGGACTGTGGCATGGGGGTTTCTTAGTGGTTCGTAAACCACATTAAACCGTTGGTCTTCACTAATTAGACTAAAGTGTGCAAAAAAATGTATGGTCATACCATGATGGATTAAAGCCACTAAAGTAATTACCTTATTTTTAAGTCATAAAATATAAAATAATAAGTCATACAATATAAGTCATGCTATAAGTCAGCTTAATCGGCTGCTGTTTGTATATGAGAGGGGGACCATCTGGGAAGTTGTTGTTGACCACCGTTGACATTAAAAATTTAAAAGCCTGATATCCGATTAATTAGCGTTCTGGTTCTCGGTGCCACTGGTTTAGGGTTCGAGTCCCGGCGATGCCATGTAAATTTATAGAGGTCTGAAATCCACTTTAACCGTACCTAATATAACGCTAAAATCCTATCTCGTAGAAATAAAACAATTCCTGTCTAGAAATCTGCAATTAGGCAGACGGTTTTGGCCCACCATGGGACTGTTGCGCCAATGAAGGACAAGAATACTCTTGATATGATGCCCTAAATTAATAATATTGAGTCATAGAAATCTATTTTACTAATGATGAATACGATTACCAGTCGTTGAAGATAACTAACTTTTCATGAATAATTTGAATGAATCATAATAATCTTTAATCTGTTAGGAAGATTATTTTTTTTGGTAAGATAAATTCCGAGCGTTTTATTTTTTAATTTTTCCAGTGTCCAAACAAAAAAGGTTTTTTTTTTTTTTTTTTAAACAAATAAAACTTTTTTTTTCATTATTCCAAGTCTATATCTTAACAAAACAAATCTAATAATTCAGAGAGGAGGAATGGATGGGTCTATGACAGTAAAGGAACGAATCGAAAACTAAGAAAGGGGAGTTGCCACAATTGTAGCGGAAATATGTCTCAGGACGAAAGATTAGGCGCATCAAGCGACATGAATCGAATGAGCCGTGTCCACTGGACCATGCCTCTTCTAATGAGATGGATTTCCGGACCCGAGATTTCATTGGCTCAAGATTTCCAAAGGGTTGAGATTATTGTTATTATTATTATTATCTCCATCGTCATTGAAGTATATCTCTAGCCATTCCTTGATGACAGAGCAGATATTTAGGATTTCCGAAGCATGTTAAAAGATGGGTAGCAGATTCTTCTCTGACGTTAATATTCATCATTGAAGAATTAATTAGCCAAGCTGAAAATTTAATCTGAGTACAGGAGCGGAATATTTATCCTTTTAAAAGACGTGCGCATGTCTAGTAAATGATTTGAGGACTACAAAGGTATGTTATTTAACTGTTTGGAACACATATTCGCATTTAACCTGTGATAGCATTTAACCCCTGAAACCTGCAGTACCAAAGGCCATAGAGATAGTCAATTAGCCGCTATTTTAGATTTGTATGACTCAATATTATTTAATGTATCATTGGCGCAACAATCTAATGGTGGAATAAAGCCGTCTGCCTTCTGGCAGATTCTGAGATAGGAGAGGATTTCTTTTCACGTGATAAAATTGTCAGCCCATTGCATTGTTGTCATATTAGACTGGGACCTACAGTTTAATGTGGATTCATGACTACAAACACACATCCCTGCCTCTGCCAGGATTCCAACATGAAGCCTGTGGTACCAAACGCTAGAGCGCTAGCCATTTGGCCATCAAGCCGCTGTAAATCAATGGCAAAATGGGCAAGACCATTTGCTGAAATATACACCCTTCACGTGACAAACATCTTTACTTTAAAGTACCAACCTCTATACTAGTTCGTGCACTGATGACCAATTGGCAAGACCTCTACGCTACAGGCTTCAGGTTCGTATCCTTTCAGTGGAATGGATGTTTCTGAGTGGTTCGAAATCCGCATTAAACTGTAAGTCCATGTTTAATTAGCTCGAAGTGTGCAGAAAATAATCGTAATATGACGAACGAAATCAAATATAATGAAGTACAAACTATCTTTGAAAATCACTCGATTAAAAAATTTGTTGTTAATAATTGGATAGCTAAAAAGTCGGAATCTAATTGACAGCGTTGATGTAGTATCCTGGTAAATATGAATTAATGTTTTAAACGGTTAAATGACATAACTTTGTAATCCTCAAATCCTTTATTAGATATGCGTATGTATCAAACGTACAACTTACACTTCTTTAAGCAGATTAAATTTTCAGTTTGATTAATTAATTCTTCAATGATGAATATTAACATCAGAGAATAATCTGCTTCCCATCTTTTAATATGCTTCGGAAATCCTAAATATCTGCTCTGCCATCAAGCAATCTTCCAAGGAATGGCTCAGATATTCTTCGATGTCGATGAAGATAATAATAATAATAACAATGATCTCGACCCTTGAAATCCGAGCCGATGAAATCTCCGGTCCATCTGATTAGAACAAGCATGGTCCAGTGGACACGACTAATTCGATTCATGTCGCTTGATGCGCCTAATCTTTCCGTCCTGAGACATATTTCCGCTCTAATTGTGACAACTCTCCCTTCTTCGTTTTTGATTCGTTTATTTACTGTCAATGACCCATATATTCCTTCTCTCTGAGACATTAGGATTTGGAATTCGTTTTGTTAAGTTATTGTCTTGGAAATAAAGAAAAAAAAAATATTGGTATGAAAAAAAAAAAACACTCCTCCTTTTTTTTTTGTTTCTATATTGGAAAAATAAAAAAAAAGAAATATTTGGAATTTATCTTATAAAAAAAATCTTCCTAACAGATTAAATATTATTGTGATTTATTCAAGTTATTCATAAAAATGTAATGTTCTGCAATCACACGGTATTGATTTTAATCATTAGTACGTTACATTTGTATGACTCAACATCATTTAATGTATCATATTTATTGTTCTTCTCCTTCATTGCGGCTTAATGGCCAATTGACTAACGCTGTAACCTTTGGTATCACAGACTTCCTGTCGTAATCTTGGAGCAGGCATCAATTTTTGTTAGTCAGGCATCAATTTTTGATAGTAGAGCTATAAATCAAACCACTCTTTGCCAAAGCCACATGTGGGTCAAAGTCATTTACCTACTTGCAGATTTCGAGGCCGGACATATTTTTAAGAGATAAGGATTTCAGCACTACTTTCAACAGTCATGTTAGACCAATACCTACAGTTTAACGTGGATTACAAACCACTATCAAACAAAAATGCCACAGCCAATAGAAGCCTGCCGAAATCCAGAGCACCAGTTAGTTTGACATCGGGCCGCTGGTAATCAATATTAAAATGGCAAAATCATTTTTTGAAATATACACCCTTCACATGACAAGCTTCTGTACTTTACAATGGCAAATACTATGTGAAATTTAGTCTGCATTTGAATCACACCGCATTAAATAATTTAATGTTAATAATTTTATAGTTAAAAAATCGGAATGCAATTGATCACGTACATGTGATACCATGGTAAAAGCGAATGCGTGTTCTAAAGGGTTAATTGACATAACTTTGTAATCCTCAAATCATTTATTACATATGCGCATGTACACCTTACACTTCTTTAAGCAAATTAAATTTTCAGCTTGATTAATTAATTCTGCAATGATGAATATTAACATCAGAGAAAAATCTATTTCACATTTTTCAACATGCTTCAGAAATCCTAAATATCTGCTCTGCCATCAAGCAATCTTCCAAGGAATGGCTCGAGATATTCTTCGATGAACGATAAAGATAATAATAATAACAACAATAACCTCGATCGTTGGAAATCCGAGCCGATGAAATCTCGGGTCCGGGAATCCATCCCATTAGAAAAGGCATGGTCCAGTGGACACGACTAATTCGATTCATGTCGCTCGATGAGCCTAATCTTTCGTCCTGAGACATATTTACGCTCGAATTGTGACAACTCCCCTTCTTCTCTTTTCATTCGTTTATTTACTGTCAAGGACCCATATATTCTTTCTCTCTGAGACATTAGGATTTGGAATTCATTTTTTTTAAGATATTGCCGTCGAAATAAAGAAATATTTTATCACTGTAAGAAAAAAAGTTTTTTGTTTTGACATTGAAAAAATAAAACACTTGGAATTAATCTTAAAAAATTATCTTCTTAATAGATTAAAGATTTTTTGATTTATTCAAATTATTCATAAAAATTTAATTTTTTTCAATGAACGGGTAATGATTTTCCTCATTAGTACCTTACATTTGTATGACTCAGTATCATTTAATGTATCACATTAAGACATCTTCGTTATTGCGGCCTAATGGCCAATTGACTAACGCTGTAACCCTTGGCACCACAGACTTCATGTCATAATCTTGGCGGAGGCATGAATTTTTGTCAGTTGTTCGGAATCCTCGTTAAAGTGTAGGTCCTAGTCTAATAGACCCAAAGTGTGCAAAAATGACCGTGAAGCGATAAAACCAAAGCACTCTTTGCCAAAGGGGTAAGGATGTCAGCCCTACATTCAGCAGTCATGTTATACCAGGACTTACATTTTAATGTGTATCTATCAAACAAACATGCCACAACTAATAGAAACCTGGAGCACCAAAACGCCAGAGCACTTCAATCGCCAGAGTCAATTTGACGTCGGAGCTCTGGTAATCACTAGTAAAATGGCAAAATCATTTTTGAAATATACACCTTTCACATGACAAGCATGTTTACTTTACAGTGGCAAACTCTATGGGAATTTTAGTCTACATTTGAATTACACTGCATTGAAGAATTTAATGTTTATATTTGTGTAGTTAAAAAGTCGGAATCAATTGATCACGTACATGTGATATCATGGTAAAAGCGAATGCGTGTCCTAAACGCTTAAATGATATAACTTTTAATGATCAAATCATTTTCTATATGCGCATGTCTCTTAACCGGATACATTTACACTCCTTTAAGCAGATTAAATTTTCAGCTCTGTTAATTAATTCTTCAATGATGAATATTAACATCTGAGAAAAATCTGCCTCCCGTCTTTCAACATGCTTCAGAAATCCCAAATATCTGCTCTGCCATCGAGCAATCTTACAAGGAATGAATGCGCATTCTTCGATGAAAGATGAAGATAATAATAATAATAATAACAATGATCTTGACCCTTCGAAATCGTGAGTCGATGAAAATCTCGGGTCCGGAATCCATCTCATTAGAAGAGGCATGGTCCAGTGGACACGACTAATTCGATTCATGTCGCTTGATGCTCCTAATCTTTCGTCCTGAGACATATTTCCGCTCTAATTGTGACAACTCCCTCCTTCTTGATTTTTGACTCGTTTATTTACTGTCATGGACCCGTACTGAGACATTCCACCTCTCTGAGACATTAAGATTTGGAATTTGTTTGTTAAGATTTTATCTTGGAAAAAAAAAGAAATATTGTATTGGTATGAAAAACACTTTTTTTTTTTTCGATATCGGAAAAATAAAAAAAAAAATATTTGGAATTTATCTTATCAAAAAAATAATCTTTTTAACAGATTAAAGGTTATTCTGAGTTATTCAAATTATTTGTAAAATTTTAATTTTCTTGAATGGCAGGTAGTGATTTTCATCATTAGTACATTACATTTATATGACTCAATATCCTTTAATGTATCATATTAAGAGTTCTTCTTTATTCATTGCGACGTAATGGTCAATTGACTAGCGCTGTAACCCTTGGTAGACCTGAGTTTATGTCTTAATCCTGGCGGAGGCATGGATTTTCGACAGTGGTTCGGAATATTCATTAAAGAGTAGGCCTAGTCTAATTAACCCAAAGTGTGCTTAAAATGACCGTAGAGCTATAAGCAAAACCGCTCTTTGCCAAAGCCTCATGTGGGTCAAAGTCGTCTGCCTACTGGCGGATTTCGAGACAGGAGATATTTTTAAGGAATAAGTATGTCATTCATACTTTCAACAGTAATGTTAGACCAAGAACTGAAGTTTAACGTATTTCGAACCACTATCAAACAACCATGCCATAGAGCTAATAGAAGCATCTGGTATCAAACCCCAGAAAGCTAGACAATTCGACATCGGACCGCTGCTAATCACTAGTAAAATCGCAAAATCATTTTCTGACATATTGACACCCTTCACATGACAAGCCTGTTTACTTTAAAGTGGCAACCTCTATGTGAATTTTAGTCTGCATTTGAATCACACTGCATTAAAGAATTTAATGTTAATAATTGAATCTTTAAAAAGTCGGTATCCAATTGATCACGTACATGTGATACCATGGTAAAAGCGAATGCGTGTTCTAAGCTGTTAAATGACATAACTTTTGTAACTCTCAAATCTTTTTACTAGATATGCGCATGTCTCTTAAACGAATGCATCTTACACTCCTTTAAGCAGATTAAATTTTCAGCTCTGTTAATTAATTCTTCAATGATGAATATTAACATCAGAGAAAAATGTGCTTCTCATCTATTAACATGCTTCAGAAATCCCAAATATCTGCTCTGCCATCGATCAATCTTCCAAAGAATGGCTCCAGATATTCTTCGATGAATGATGAAGATAATAATAATTTCAACAATAATCAAGACCCTTCGAAATCGTGAGCCGATGAAATCTCGTGTCCAGGAATCCATCTCATTAGAAGAGGCATGGCCCAGTGGGCACGACTAATTCGATTCATGTCGCTCGATGAGCTTAATCTTTCGTCCTGAGACCTATTTTCGCTCGAATTGCGACAACTCCCTTTATTCGTTTTTGATTCGTTTATTTACTGTCAAGGACCCGTCCATTCCTTCTCTCTGAGACATTAGGATTTGGAATTCATTTTGTTAAGAAAATGACGTCAAAATAAAAGAAATATTTTATCACTGTAAGAAAAAAGCTTTTTTTTTTTTTCACATTGAAAAAAAAAAACACTTTGCAATTAATCTTTAAAAATATCTTCTTAATAGATTAAAGATTTTTAAATGGTTTATTTATTCAAATTATGCTTAAAAATTAATTTTTTTCAATGAACGGGTAAAGATATTCATTCATTAGTACCTTACATTTGTAAGACTCAGTATCATTTAATGTATCATTAAGATATGAGTCCTTTCTTCATTGCGGCCTAATGGCCAATTGACTAACGCTGTAATCTCTTGGTGACCACAGACTTCATGTCTTAAAAACTGGCAGAGGCATGAATTTTGGTCAGTGGTTCGAATCCTCTGTTAAAGAGTAGGCCTAGTCTAATAGACCCAAAAGTGTGCATAAAATGACCGTAGAAGAAATAAACCAAAAGCCATGTGGGGTCAAGTTCTTTGGCAGATTTCAAGAGGATATTTTTAAGGAGGGGGCAGTCCTATTTTCAAAATTATAGAATGTCATGCTAGAATAGGATCTGCAGTTTAACGTGGATTCCGAAACATTATCAAACAACTATGCCACAGCTAATAGAACCCCTGTGGTACGAAACGCCAGAGCACTGGTCAATTTGGCATCGGACCGTTGTTAATCATTAGTAAAATGGCAAAATCATTTTTGTAATATATATACCTTTCACATGACCAGCATGTTTACTTTACAGTGGCAACTCTATGTGAATTTTGGTCTACATTTGAATTACACTGCATTAAAGAATTTAATGTTAATAATTTTTCAGTTAAAAAGTCGGAATCCAGGTGATCAAGTACATGTGATACCATGGTAAAAGCGAATGCGTGTTCTAAACGGTTAAATAATGCGTCATACTTTGTAGCAATCAAATCATTTACAAAATATGCGCATGTCTCTTTAACGGATTCACCTTAAACTCCTTAATGCAGATTAAATTTTCAGTTCGGTTCATTAATTCTTCAATGATGAATATTAACATCAGAGAAAAATCTGCTTCCCATTTTTCAACATGCTTCGGAAATCCTAAATATCTGCTCTGCCATCAAGCAATCTTCCAAGGAATGGCTCTCGAGATTTTCTTCGATCACTCACAAACATCCGTGCTACCGCCAGGATTCAAACCTGAAGCCTGGGATACCAAAGTCCAGAGCTCTATCCACTTGGTCAGCAGGCCGCCATAAAGATCAGATGAGTTGTTCTAATCTATGTAAAGATAGGATAGGTTATTCCAGTCCACGTAAAGATCGATTAGGTTGTTCCAATCTACGTAAAGATTAGCTAGGTTAATCCATGAAAAGCTAGAATCTGGTCTTTCTACACAACGATCAGATATGTTCCAACCTACATAAAGTCCTGGTTTATATCTACATAAAATTATAAATTGCATAAAAATTTTCTTTGTTTTCTATCAGTATCAAAAGCGGAATTCGATATTAACAAAAGTTAACATTGAACTTTTTTAACATTTTTATCTTGCAGAACCTGCTCCATCATTATTGAAAAAATAAGATGCCCCGGCTTTATGGATATTGTATTTGTCGTCTAAAATTAAGGGACATTGATTCCGAACTCTATAAGCAATGTCAAATCGAAATGTCAATCTTCTTTGTGTACGACAGTGATGGGCAACATAAATTTAAAGGCAGAAATGTCTTTCAGTACAGCAATATTTGAGTGGAGAATAGCTTGCTCCCAACAGTGAACCATTAGGGAAATGCTGAATCCAAGCATCAGCTTCATTATGCTTCAACTAGGGGCTGAATGGCCGAGTATCTAGCGCTTTGGAGCTCTCTGCCACATGTCTCAGGTTCGAATACAGGCGGTGATGCCGGGGATGTTTATAATGGTTTATAATGGCATCCAAATAAACCGCAGCCCCGGTCTAATAAGACTGTAGACGTCACAAAGCCCAATCAGACATCCCACCCACATCATTCCCAAACTAAAAAGTGTCAACTCAGTTCTAGTCACAGTGATGTGATGTGGTGTATTAGTAATAGTTTTGGATGTTTGTAACTATTCGGAATCCACTTTGCCACAAGTAACGGTCTCATATGACCATAGAGCGTTACGGAGCCCAATCAGACTTCTTACTCACATCATTCCTAAACCAAAATGGGACAACTCAGCCTAAGGAACAGTGATGTGGTGTAGTAATATATGCCCCACTAACGACAAATAATTTTTCGACTAAGTACTAGTGATTCAAAAACAAAAAAATGAAGTATTATTTAAATATACACAAGTGCGGAGTTAACTCTATAGAACTAGGTAGTTTTGTATATAACAAATACATCACAATCCACATCAACATTCATCTTAAACTAGAAGGCAAGGTAAGAGGGAAAGCCATAAATAACAGGAAAGCTGCAATCAAAATAAATAATATTATTATTTATTATCTACGGTTACTTTTTCCTTTATCGAAAATAAATCAGAGTTGTGCCTGAATTCATTCGGAGCAAAAGCGAAGCACGAGTAAAAAATAAATCAATCAATGGAAAATGAAAAGCGAAATTTCTCTTAACAAGACATTTCCATTTAGTTCTGGAGAGTGGGCGTTATCGATCATATAGGGATGCAAATGTTCGATGGGGAAAAAAAATAATGAAGCAGGAGAAATAAGTAAATAATGAAATCTATAGGGAAAAAATGGGGAAAAACAACCGGTTGCCTTGAAAATGGGATCGAAGAAGGAAATTAAGTTACTATGGAACCGATAATAGAAGGAAGGATACCGACGAATTCCTGATTGTTTGAGGTAAAATACCAAGGCAAATTGGACTTTAAAAAATGGCAGGATATAGGAAAAAATAGCTTCCATGATGGAAAGGATGCATTATTAAATATCGATTGATTTGAAAGGGGATACAAATGAATTAAATCTATGTAAGGATTAGATAGGTTGTCCAAATCTTCGTAAGGATCAAGTAGGTTGTTCAAAATATATATAAGGATCAAGCAGGTGTTCAAATCTGCGTAAGGATCAGGTAAGTTGTTCAAATCTACTTGTGGATCAGGTACGTTGTTCAAATCTATGTAAGGGTCAAATTTATGTAGATTGTTCAAATATATATAAGGATCAGGTAGATTGTTCAAATCTGCGTAAGGATCAGGTAGGTTGTTCAAATTTATGTAAGGATCAAGGGTATTTTGTTCAAATCTACATAAGAATCAGGTAGGTTGTTCAAATCTACATAAGGATAAAGTAGGTTGTTCAAATATATATAAGAATCAAGTTGGTTGTTCAAATATATCTGCGTAAGGATCAGGTAGGTTGTTCAAATTATATAAGAGTTGGGTATTTTGTTCAAATCTGCATAAGGATCAGGTAGGTTGTTCAAATCTGCGTATAGAATCAGTATGTTGTTCAAATCTGCGTAAGATCTGGGTATTTTGTTCAAATCTACATAAGGATCAGGTAGGTTGTTCAAATATATATATAAGAATCAAGTATGTTGTTCAAATCTGCGTAAGGATCTGGTAAGTGGTTCAAATATACATAAGGATCAGGTAGGTTGTTCAAATATATATAAGATCAAGCGGGTTGTTCAAATCTGCGTAAGGATTAGGTAGGTTGTTCAAATCTGCGTAAGGATTAGGTAAGTTGTTCAAATCTGCACATAAGGATCAGGTAGGTTGTTCAAATCTGCGTAAGGATTAGGTAGGTTGTTCAAATAGGGTATTTTGTTCAAATCTGTTCAAGGATCGGATAGGTTGTTCAAATCTATTTAAGGGTCGGGTAGGTTGTTCAAATATATGTTGGGATCAGATAGGTGTTGTTCAAATCTACGTGAGGTTTCAGAATAAAATCTACATAACTAAAATAAATTACATAAAAGATTTCAGTTTTTAATCAAAATCAAAAAGCGAAATTCAAAGTAAACATGGAATTTTCCTTCGGCATCTTTACCCAGTTAAAATTAGTAGGTATTCAAATTCTACTCCATTATTTTTGAAAAATAAGCTGGCAAAACTTGGTGAGTAGTGTATTTACTTTCTAAACCCAATTAGCCTAGATTGCGAATTCGATAAAATCGGTAATCGATGTCGAATTAAAAGTTTCTTTGTCTACACCAGGGATGGATAACATAAATCTGAAGGCTGAAAAGATTTTCAGCTTGAGCAATATTTGGGTGGTGAATAGTTTACTCTATAGGATCACATGGAAAATGCTGAATATGCTTCATATTTGCCATACTTGGGTCTAAAGAGCCTAGTATCTAACGCTGTAGAGCTCGGTACCACAGTTTCGGGGTCCAGTACCGGCGGTGCAATGAATATTTGTGGTGGTTCGTAATCCACTTTAAGACATAGGTTCCGATCTCATATGACTGTAGACGTCACAGAGTCCAATCAAATTTTTACCCACATCATTCCCAAACTGTAAAGGGTCAACTCAGCTCTAGTCACAGTGATGTGATGTGGTGCGGTGTAGTAGTAGTATTATCTGCCATATCTAGTAGTAGTATCTGCCATATAATAGTATCGGCAAAAAGGGGCCTAATAGCTGAATGACTAACCTTCTGGAGCTCTGTACCACAGGTTTTGGGTGCGAGTCCGGGCGGTGTCATGGATGTTGGTAGTGGTTCTGAATGCACTTTAAATCATAGGCCCCGGTCTTATATGATCGTAGAGCGTTGCGGGTGTATTGTCCTAGACCGTCACTTATGTTCAAGTTACATGCACCTCCTGGGTAGTGCTAAGTGAGTATCGTCTGTGCAGCTCTTACCTTAAGGCATTCAACACAGCTGTCTAAATGTTTGCCAGCTAAATTAGAATGAGAAAAAAAAAAATATTAAAGGCAAATCATTTTTCGACTAAGTACTTGTCTTTTTGAAAACAAAAATATCTGACGTATTTTTAATATACGCAAATACTGAGTTAACTCTATAGAACAATAGAATTCTATGGATCAGGGAAATTTTATATATAGCAAACGCTTCGCAACAAAAATCAGCACATTCGTCTTAAAGCTAGAAGGCAAGAGAAGTCATAAATAACAGGAGAGCAGCAATCAAAAAATAAATAATAATATTATTTATCATCTACGGTTACTTTTTTCTTTATCGAAAATAAATCAGAGTTGTGCCTGAATTCATTCGGAGCAAAATGCGGAGCACGAGTAAAAAATGGATCAATCAATCGGAAAGGAAAGCGAAATTTCTCTTAACAAGACATTTCCATTTAGTTCTGGAGAGAGTGGGCGTTATCGATCATAGAGGAATGCAAATGTTCGATGGGGAAAAATAATGAAGTAGGGAGAAATAAGTAAATATTGAAATCTATAGGGAAAAACAACTGGTTGCCTTGAAAATGTGACCGAAGAAGGAAATTAAGTTAGTATGGAACCGATAATAGAGAGAATAGATACCGACGAATTGAGATTGTTTGAGGTAAAATAGCAAGTCAAATTGAACTTTAAAAAGTGGCAGGATTTAGGAAAATAGCTTCCATGATGGGAAAGGATGCATTATTAAATATCGATCGATTTGAAAAGGGATTCAAAAGAATTAAACTACGTAAGGACAAGGTAGGTTGTTCAAATCTATATAAGGATCAGATAGGTTGTTCAAATCTACTGAAGGATCAGATTGAAATCTACATAATTAAAATAAATTACATAAAAAATTTCAGTTTTTAATCCAAATCGAAAAGCGAAATTCAAAATTCAGCATGGAGTTTTATCTTTTTAAAATTTGTATGTATACAAAATCAGCTCCATCATTTTTGGAAAATAAGTTGGCGTAACTTGGTGAGTAGTGTATTCACCTTCTAATCCCAATTAGCCTAGATTCGAACTCGAAACACGATGTCGAATCAAGAGCTTCTCTGTCAACACCGGGAATGGACAATATAAATCTGAAAGCTGAAAAGTTTTTCAGGTGAGATATATTTGGTTGGTGAATAGTTTACTCCCAATAGTACACCTGGGAAAATGCTGAATCTGGTTCATATCTGCCATACTGGGACTGACACTTGACACTGATATCTGACACTGGCTTGAATAACCGTGTCTAGAGCTCTAGAATTCGGTGCCACATGTTTCGGTGGTGCCGTGGATGTCTGTAATGGTTCAGAAGCCACTTTAAACCTCAGGTCCCTGTATCATATTGATATAGAACGTCACAGATCCCAATCAAACTTCTCACCTGCATCATTCCAAACTGTAAAAGGCCAACTCAACTTCTAGACACAGTTATGTTGTGTAGTGTAGCTGTAGTAGTAGTATCTGCCATAGTAAGGGCAAATAACCTTTCAAAAAAGACTAAGTACTTGTCATTCGAAAATAAAAAAAACATGGACTGTATTAAATTAATTTCGGACTAAAGTATTACTTTAATGTACAAGCAAGTACTAAAGATAACTCTATAGAACAAAGTAGTTTTTTCTCTTTTTATGCATAACAAACGCTTTGCTACAAAAATCAGCATCCATCTTAAACGTATCTTAAACCTAGAAGGCAAGCCATAAATAACAGGAGAGCAGGAATCAAAATAAATAATAATATTATTTATCATCTACGGTTCCTTTTTCCTTTATCGAAAATAAATCAGAGTTGTGCCTGAATTCATTCCTGAGCACGAGTAAAAAATGAATCAATCAATCGGAAATAAAAGCGAATATTTCTCATAACAAGACATTTCCATTTAGTTCTGAAGAGAATGGGCGTTATCGATCATATACGAATGCAAATGTTCGATGGGGAAAAAATAATGAAATAGGGAGAAGTAAGTAAATAATGAAATCTATAGAGAAAAACAACTGGTTGCCTTGAAAATGTGATCGAAGAAGGAAATTAAGTTACTATGGAACCGATAATAGAGGAAATGGATACCGACGAATTCAAATGGTTTGAGGTAAAATACCAAGACAAATTGGACTTTTAAAAATGGCAGGATTTAGGAAAATAGATTCCATTATGAGAAAGGATGCATTATTAAATATCGACTGATTTGAAAAGGGATTTAAGAGAATTTTGAGTTCTGCTATTAGTTGAGTTAATTTCAAGTTTAGTCTTGTGTGATGGAAAATGTAAACAAGAAAAATCCCTATTTTTAAAGTGGTTTTTTTTCTCCAAAGAAGATTTATTATCAAATTACTTTTGGTGTTCGAATCTACATATCGGATAAGTTGTTCGAGTCTACATATCGGGTATGTTGTTCCAATCTACATATAGAAGTAGATTGTTCCAATCCCCATATAGAGGTAGGTTGTTCCAATCTACATATCGGGGTAGGTTGTTCCAATTTACATATCGGGTACTTTGCCCCAATCTATACATCCGCCAAGTTGTTGTTGTATCACCATATCGTGTAGTTTGTTGCAATCTACATATCGGTTGGATTGTTGCAGTCTATATATCGTGTAGGTTGCTCCAATCTACATATCGACTAAGCTGTTTCGATCTATATCAGCTACGTTGTTCGAATCTATAATACGTTGTTCGAATCTGCACATAATAACTACATATCAGGTTGTTCGAATCTGCATATCAGCTGCGTTGTTCGAATCTACATATCAGCTAGGTTGTTCAAATCTACATATCAGCTGCATTGTTCGAATCTACATATCAGCTAGGTTGTTCGAATCTACATATCAGCTGCATTGTTCTAATCTTCATATCAGCTAGGTTGCTCGAATCTACATATCAGCTGCGTTGTTTGAATCTACATATCAACTAGGTGTTCGAATCTACATAAAAATTAAGTTAAAAAAGCGAAGCACGAGTAAAAACAATGAAGTAGGGAGGAATAAGTAAATAATGAAATCTGTAGGGAAAAATAGGGAAAAACAACTGGTTGCCTTGAAAAGGCGATCGTAGAAGGAAATTAAGTCATTGTGGAACCGATAATAGAGGGTTTGGTTTGTCGCTCTACGGTCATCTTTTGCACACTTTAGGCTAAACAGACCGGGACCTACAGTTTAAAGTGGGTTCCGAACCACTACAAACCTCCATGGCACCGCCGGGATCAAACCCGAAACCTGTGGTACCGAGCGCCAGAGCGCTAGCCACTCGGCCAACAGGCCCCCGGTAATAGAGAGAATAGATACCCACGAATTTCGATCGTTTGAAGTAAAATACCAAGAGAAATTGGATACCAAGAAAAATGGCAGGATTTAGGAAAATTGATTCCATGATGAAAAGGGATGCATTATTAAATATCGACTGATTTGAAAAGGGATTTCGAGTTGAGCTCTTAGTTGAGTTAATTTTAAATTTAGTCTTGTATGATGGAAAATGTAAACAAGAAAAATCTTTTTTTTAAATAAATTTTTAATGTGTTTTTTGCTCAAAAGAGGATGTTTATCAAGTAAGTTTTTGGTTTTTTTCTTCATAGTTTTTGCAATCTGTATTTACTGAATTATTACAAATTAAAATATTTATTTCAGTTTAAGTAACAAGAGGATGTTATTTTCAAGAACAATTTTTTTCAAACTGTTACAGGAATTAAACATGAACAGCATTGAAATAAATCTGTGTTTCTCAAATTTTTAGGATTTATTATTATGTAGGGGCTCTTGAAAATTTTTTAAAATTTAAGTTAGCGTCTGCTAACTCATAGGCTATTATTGATGAAACTTTTTTGATTAAAAATTACTTATTCCGATATAAAAATTTAACAAAAATCAATACAGCAAATGACCACCTTCTTCTTCATTGGCGTGACCTGATTGCCAAATGGCTAGAACTCTTACCTTCAGGTTCGAATCCTGGCGTTGGTAGGAATGTTTGTGAGTCTAGGGACTGTAGAGGAAAAACCAAATGTTCATTGGCGCCACAGCCATATGGTGTGCCAAGACAGTCTGTCTACTGGTACATTTCGAGACAGGATATATATTTTTTACAGGTTAGGGTTGTCATCCCAGCGCTGTACAGTGATATTCCACTGGGACCTGCGGTTTAAAGTGGATTCGAACCACTACAAACATCCATGGCACCAACGGGAGTCGAACCGAAACCTGTGGCACCAAGCACCAGAGCGCTAGTCATTCGGCTATCATGCCAAAAATTACTATATTAACAACATGATAACTATTAAACTGATAATATTAGAGAAATTAAGTTAATTAAATCTAGATTAAATATGCCTATTAAAAGATCAACCAAAAATTAAACCAGCAATATTTAGAAAAAGGAAAATTACCTTTTGAACTTTAATATTTTTTTCCACGTTAAAAGTCACTTAGTCACACAAATATTTTAATACATTTTAGTTCTTGTGGTTGATTACAAATATTGTTTTTTTTTTTTCAAAGAGGATTTATTTCATCTGAATAATATAGATTTCATGCATTCATGTAATATAGCAAATTATCATATTAACAACAGTTTAACAATTAAACTGTCCACGTTACTGAAATTAAATTAATTAATCAATTAAAAATAGATTACATATACCTATTATAATATCATCTAAAATTAACGAGCTTCATTTAAAACAAGAAAAAAATGGCACTTATTTAACTTTTATTTTCACATTAAAAGTCCTTTAATCTCCCAGTCATTTAATCGCACAACTATTTAAATCTACTTTTAGTTATTATGATTGAGACCAGAATGGCAGAGTGGCTAGCGCTCTATATCATAGGTTCCGGTTCGAGTCCCGGAGCGGCCATGGATGTGTGTAGTGGTTCGGAATCCACATTAAACCGTAGGTCCCGGTCTAAGAGGATCGCAGAGCGTTGCGGGGGCATTGTTACTCCGCGTGACTTATCTTCAAGTTACACGTGCCCCTGGGTAATGCAAAGCGAGTAACGTCTGTGCACCGTTTTCCTTAAGGCATCCAAGATGTCTAAGTGTTTGCCAGCTGCATTAGAAAGAAGTAAAAAAAGTTATTGTGATGGATTGCGCATATTTTGTTCAAAGATTTCATATAGACTTCATGCATTCATATATAGCAAAATACCATATTAATAATAGTCTAACTGTCAGCACTAAAAAATTTATTAATTAATCAAGCAAAAACTAGATTAATTTTAGACGGCTTTTTATTAGGTATATTTTAACCAGTATCATTGCGAAAAAGGAAATTGCCATTTTTTACTTTTATTTTATTTTATTTTCATCTCAAAAAGTCATTTAATCAAACATCTACTCAAACTACCACATATTTTTTTTTTCAAAGATGATTTATTATATATAGACTTTATACAATCATTATTTCCTTTTTTTTTTTTTTTTTGTACATTGACGGTGTAAGTTTATGAAAAGTTTTTAAACCTGAAAGATGATTGCGAGTTAAAACTTCATGAACCCCAGCATTATAGAACAGCTCGGACTTTCATGAAGATCTTGATTTTTGGAAGTCTCGAATTTTTACTTGTCTGCTTCAGTAAATCTTGCAGGCGTGATGACCAATTGGCTAGCGCTCTGACCTTTGGTATCAGAGGCTTCGGGTTTGAGTCCTGGAGGTGGCATGGATGTATGTTAACGGTTCGGAATCCACCTTAAACTGTAGGTATAAAGTGTGCATAAAAACCGTAGAACAAGAAACCAAACCCTGCTAATTAAATCAAATTGTGCAATAACTGACAGCTTCCACTTTGAAACCCGCTTTGAAACATTACCATTTAGGCCAGTTTGTCTATGTATTTTGCTCACTCGTCTTGAATTAAAATGTATTCATCAAATATTTTTTTTTTCCAATGCAGCTGGCAAACAAACATGGACGTCTTGGATGCCTTAAGGCAAGCTCCGCACAGACGTTACTCACTCTGCATTACCCAGGGCGCGTGTGTAACTTGAAGATAAGACACGGACGTGGAATAACAATGCCCCCGCAACCTCTACGATCATATACACTTTAGGCTAAACAGAACAGGACCTACAGTTTAATGTGGGTTCCGAACCACTACAAACATCCATGGCACCGCCGGGACTCGAACCCGAAACCTGTGGTACCGAGCGCCAGAGCACTAGCCACTCGGCCATTCAGGCGCTATTCATCAAATATAGCCAGAGTGAAATTTATCAGCACGCTTTTGAATTTTTACTTGAATATTACTTCGAAAGTTATAGGAAATCTTAGATTTTGAGTCTTACAAAGGAAATTTCTTTTAAATACTTCTTAATTTTCTTCCTTGTTGTTGTTCTAATGCAGCTGGCAATCTACAGAAAGGGTACCTTTATGCCATAAGCAAGGTTGCACTGCTGTTACTCATTTAGCACTACCCAGGGGCACGTGTAGCATACCCCAGCTTGAAATATGCTATGGACGCGAGTATCGTAGAGGGGTACCTCCATGATCCTGTTAGACCAGGACCTTACGGTTTAAAGTGATTCCGAACCACTACAATCATTCATGGCACCGCCGGGACTCGAACCCGAAATCTGTGGTACCGAGCGCCAGAGCGCTAGCCACTTTGCCATCATGTCCCATTTTCTTCATTGTTATTGTACTCTGCAATCCTGACGTAACCTGTTATGTTTACTTCAGTTTTATTTCATTCACTTTTGGAATAAATGTTGATAAATTTCAAGCAAGCCCTGATTTCTGAATACATTTTAATTCAAGATGAGTGAACAAAAAATTCGTCGAAAACTGGCATGTTAAGTGTTTCAAGATAAAATGACTTACTGAAACATAACTTAAGGATTGGCAAAACATAACGATTTTTGTAAGATTAAAGCATTGAGGCTGCTCTAATGAAAAAAACTGTTAGAATAACATTTATTGTATGGTTTAGTTTGTCGCTCTACGGTCATTTTGTGCACACTTTGGAAAAAATAGACCGGACATATAATTAAAATGGATTATGAACCATTCACAAACATCCATGCCTGAGCCAGGATTCTAACGTGAAGCACCAAAGCCAGAGTGCTACCTAATTGGCCATCAAGCCGCAACATTTATTGCAAGTAAGTAATTATTTAATATGATAGATTTAAAATACTATTTTGATCTGATTTAGATCTTGGAATTGCAATAGAATCCGACTATGCAATCCAATATGAATTCATTGTCCTATAAAAGGAAAATACAATTTTCTTTCAATAATACTGAATTTATTAATTGTGTTTCATTCAGTTAAATTCCTAAGCAATTTACAAAAATAACTAAATAAATACATATGGTACATTCTCAAAATATTTAAGGTGAAATCAAAGAGTGTCTTCCTGATTCTTTGTTTTAAGTTTCATTTGCCAGTTCAGTTGTTGACGTGTCTGTTAATTCTTTTAAATATTTGTTTACAATTATTTTTGGTTTAAAATTGATAATCTTGTATGTCATGAAAATTGATAATCGTCATGAAAATTTACATGTCATGAAAATTGTATGTATGTCATGAAAATTGACAATCTCGTATGTCATGAAATTGGACAATCTTGTATGTCATGAAAATTTACAATCTTGTATGTCATGAAAATTGACAATCTTGTATGTCATGAAAATTTACAATCTTGTATGTCATGAAAATTGACATTCTTGTATGTCATGAAAATTTACAATCTGAAAATATGTCAACAAAATTCATATACCTTTTAAGAGGTCTTTTATGAGCATTACATGATTATGGGCGCCGTTATTTTTGGCCATTCCTTAAAATAACGAATTTTTAAAGTAAACTTCACTAAAGGTTTTTCATTTTATTGAACATCAGTGGGGTCTTATATCGACGAACAGCGCACTGATGGCTCATGAAGGGAAGACATTACCTTCCGAGAGGACTTTTATATAGGTAATATATGTTTAAATGATTATGGATACCGCTTTTTTGGCCAATCTTTAAAATAACTAATTTTTTAAATAAATATTTTCGCTAATGGTTTTTCACAAAATGTATACTTCTTTTCTAAGTGTAAATCTGACACTGTAAATAACATTTTGTGTCAGTATAAATTATTAAATTGTTTAGAAATAAAAATTAAAACAAATGACAATTCAAAACCAAATGACAATGGATTTCGAATAATAAAATGCAAGATTTTTAATAGCGAATGCTGGAAAATCTGAACAAAATCGTTGTGAAAGAAAAATTCAAATTTCAGGTTTTTTTATAAATAAATCAATTGAATTATTTTCAATGCAATATTCGTTCATTTTAAGATTAAAAAACTTTATTTGTAACTAATTTTTATAATCTGAACTTTTATTTATCGTAAACGTTTCATAAAAAAAAAAAATAAACTGAATTTATTTTCAGCATTCAAATTGTTAAGGAACTAATCTAGAAATGGGAATGTGACGTAATATTGATTTTTACTTCATAAATTAGATTGAAACCAATCAACTAATAGTATTTTATTGTAAAGTTTCGATATGAATAATACGGTATTTAACGATATAAACTAACTGAATTTAATGTATTCCAATGTTTTTTTTTGTTACTCATTTTAATATTTTCTGAATTTAAGAACGGATAAATTGCACCGTAGATCTCCAAATCCATTGCATACATATCAATTTGTTTATAAAATCAGACATCCCAAGTCAGATTTAAGGTATCTTAAAATTTAAAAAAATTTCTGAATATTTAATGTTTTTAAAGGTATAAGAACAATAGGCTACATTTTCTCATTATAATTGGCGCAACAGCAACATTGTGGACACTACCTACTGATAGATTTCGAGACAGGATATGTTTTTAATTTTACGGGGTGTTAGCCCTACGCCCAACAATCATATTAGGCCATGGGGCCTGATGGTCGAGTGGCGCTCGGTACCACAGTTTTCGGGTTCGAGTCCGGGTGGTACCATGAATGTTTGTAGGGGTTAGGAATCCACTTTAAGCCGTAGATCTGGAGGTTTTCAAAAAAAAAAAGGAAGGATAGAGTTCTGCGACTAGTCGACAAAATACTGTTTTTCTTTTTTTCTCAGAAATGACAGAACAGGTCGGAGTTTCCACCCAGTTTCCAAACTGAGCCCCTTCTGGTTTCGTGTATCACGCCAGAAGTTTGTTTGAAGAAGAAGAAGCCACGTTTTGATATACGATGCAGACTGACCTACCTGAAAGTCTGACCTTGAAGTGTACTTGTGATTGTGTATTACCTTTGTGATTTAATCTTGCATTTGTGATCAAATTTATGTAGAACTTCTTCCAACAGTCCAGCGGATTCGTCTCGGCAGAGCCCCAATTTATGTAGATTTACACCTGTTCCATAGATTCATCCCGTCGAACCTACAGTTTTTGTTAGACTTCACTACCAGTCTAACAAAAGCTGAACTTTTGAAGTGGGTGTCTAGGGGTGTATTTCAAAAACATATTAACAAAATGTTGTTTTTCTCTCAACAACAACATTTAATTAAGCACGGTTATTTGTACAGCGATATTTACATTAACAAATAATTAAAGGGAGGGATAAACATATTCTTTCGCTGCTTGACGCAGCCTATCCAATCGCTCCTGCCAGCGTTCTCTTCCGCGCCCATCTGCGGGGCTTTTTCTCGTCCACGGGGACCTGTCCCCTTTCTCGTGGGGTCAGAGTTCAAAGTTCAATACTCCCCCACATTGTAAACAGACAAAGAGAAGCAACCGTATGTGTCGCCGCCTGCTGAATTCCACACAAACAAATCCTACATTTATATTTTTTTATTTCATTTATTTGTATAGTAACACAAAGGAGGGGCCTGAATGGCCAAACATCTAGCACTCAGTGCCACAAGTTTTAGGTTCGAGTCCCGTCGGGGCCATGATGTTTGTAGTAATTCGGAATCCACTTCAAGTAATAGGTCCCGGTCTCATGTGACTGTAGAGCGTTACGGAGTCTAGTGAGACTTCTACTTATGGGTGCTTCATAACAGCAGAATCTGCCCTTTTTTGCCTTCAACCGTGAGTCCATACGGGTTCGTGGGCTTAGTCTAGATGTCTACTAAGTGGGATAAGAAACAACAGCACCAGCATAACCTGGAGTTCCTTATTTGTGTATATAGATAGTGCTGGTAAATAAAAATTATCCCATGTGTTCTTATTATCCTAAAAAGTAACCTTCTTTAAAAGTCCTTCTTGTAACCATTATAGGTTTAGTAAAATAGGCTGAGACGCTACACTGGATAATGCTGAATCTATTACATATCTACCTTTTTAATAGCAAATGATCGTGACTCAGAATGTTTTTTTGTTCTAGTGCAGACACTTAGACAGTTGTATTAGATGCCTTAAGGCAAACGCAGCGCTAGACGTTACAATCTTTGCATTACGCTCTAGGCGGCGCTTGCACCTACTCTTGTGGTAAAGACTGCACGGACACGAATGTAATGCAGCTGGCAAACCCAACAGCTTGTCTTCATGCAACGCTCTACGATCACTTTGGGACCTGAACCTACGGTTTTAAAGTGGATTCCGAACCAATACAAACATCCATGGCACCGCCGGGACTCGAACTCGAAACCTGTGGTACCGAGCGCCAGAGCGCTAGCCACTCGGCCATTCAGGCCCTGTGTCTCTGAATGTCCCAAATGGAAAAACACTGTCAGTTAAAATAAATCATTAAATATGCATCCAATAAAATCATTTATTGGAATTTTACAATACGAAAAAGAGGAAAAAACATTGTTATTGTAATTCTTAGTAAATTGTCATTTCTTTCCGTTTACAAAACTTAATTGACTAACTTTGATAATCCCAAATTATTTATTTTATCGGTAAGTAAGCGTTTTAATGATTCATTGCGACATAAAATTAGTCTGGAAATTCCAGAAATTTGCTAGTGGCATTCATATGATAATTCTATGCATTACCATAAGTCAATACTTGCTAGATTATTGATAGACCCTATAAACTGAATTTTCCGTCTAGACGCAACATTAACATATAATTGAATTCCTAATGTTTCCTTTGACATGAACTATTGAAAATAGGTAAAAAATTGCTTACATATAAACTTATATAATAGTTAATTTTATTGAAACAAATTTTTATGCAATTTAGTTTCTATTTATGTAGATAGGTTGTTTAGCGCGGATTATATATTTTGAATTCAGAAGAGAAGATATTTTAGAATTTCACTATTAAATTATTATCGTTTATTATTAATTCACAATTAATTAATTATAAACCAGGTATTTACACAATTCTGAATTCCACTGATTACAAATAGAAGCTAACGAAAAAAAAATTATATTGTTTGTAATATATGTGTATTTATATCTGGAAACAATATAATAATAAATAAATAATATAATAATAAATATATATATATAATATATATATATATATATATATATATATATATATATATATATATATATATATATATTATATTAAATAATTTTTGTGAAAAGTAGATGTGTATTTTGATGCATGGTATTTTATTGAGAATAATTTTTTTAAAGATTTTTATCCATAAAATCATAAATATTGTTTTTTAAAGTGCTGGGTTTTTTGTGTCTTTGATGACTTTCAATTATTCTTATTGACTAATTTTTTTTTTTTTAATTTTCTTTCACGAGCTATTGGTTTATTTATTTATTTTTAAATTTCTTTCACGAGTTTTCTTTCTAAAATTTATTTTAAAGGGCTTTTTTGTATCTAATATTTGTTTAAATTTCTTCCACGAGCTAATAATTATTTAATTAAATAATGTAAAATTTTTCTAAAAGATTCTCTGGGGAAAACAAAGACTATTTTTATCCAAAATTGAAAAATGTCATTTCAAAATGAAAATGAGATTTTTCTAGAAAAGTTTTGTAATTCCATAATTTTTTGTAATAAACAAACCCAAAATTCATTAATACATTTCTTTTTATCGAATTTTTTTATATATGAAAACACTTCTTTAAAAATTAGTGTTGATTGCTTTCGTATTTAAAAGCATTCTCTAGTATTAAACGTAATTATAAAATTGAATATGTTTTGGGCTATCAGTTACAAAAAGCCACCAATTTTTGAAGCCGACGGTTTTTCATTTTGTTGAGCATACTCAGATGGGTCTTGTCTCCCACATAGGTATATCACAAATAGCCCACCGATGGGTGCGAAAGTGGGGTTAAAAGTCATTCTTCCAGGATGACTTTTAGAAGTAATTGTTGTGCTTAGCGTGTCTCATGGAAGAAAAAAAGGAAAATTCCCACAAGTTGTGATATGTTTTATATACACTCAAGAGCCAAAACATTATGACCACCTGCCAATAACGAGTTGGCCCACCTTTGGCGTTCAACACAGCTTCAACCCGCCGTGGCATGGATGCCACAAGTCCCTGGTAGATGGGCGGAGACAGATTGTACCAGATGTTTAAGCAATTGTCACGCAAATCCGAGATATTGCGAATTGGTGGTCTTTGAACTCTGAGCTGCCGTCCCAGGACATACCAAATGTGTTCTGTCGGATTGAGATTGGCGGCCAGGACATTAACTGGAATTCAGCATCATGTTCCTGGAACCACTCCAACACAATTTTAGCCTTGTGACAAGGGGCGTTGTCCTGTTGGAACATTCCATTTCCAGCTGGAAAAACAGAGGCCATGTAAGGGTGCAACTGGTCTCGCAATGATGTTCAGATACCCTGTAGCATTCATGGTCTGCTATACCACACAACCACGTGTCCCAGAGACGCCCAAGAGAACGTCCCCCAAAGCATAATACCGCCACCACCGGCCTGTGTATGACCTACTGTACATTGAGGGAGCAACTGTTCGCCTGGAAGACGACGTATCCTGACACGGCCATCGGCGTGGTGAATGACAAACCGTGATTCATCTGACCAGGCAACTCTCTAACTGATCCATGGACCAGTCACGATGTTCCCGGCTCAGCTCAGGCGCAGTTGGCGATGACGCTTGGTCAGCAAAGGCACACGAGTGATACGTTTGCTGCGTAGCCCCATATCCGACAGTGTCCACTGAACAGTGTGCTCCGATACTATTCTACTTGGCCCTGCATTGTATTGGGATGGCAGCTGAGCCACTCTCTGGCTCCGGTTTTGCTTCACCATGCGAGACATTCTCCGACGACCTTTTTCTTTGATAGCGTGTGGATCTCCAACACCATGTCGTCTACTGCTGGTTTCACCGTCATTCATCCATTTTGCATAAGTACTAACAACTGTAGATCGCGAACAACCCACGAGTCGTGCAGTTTCGGAAATACTTGTTCCGAGCCTTCGAGCCATTACAATCTGCTCTCTATCAAAGTCGCTTAGATCCGCAGCCTTTCCCATCACACACACAGAAGTAAGTGAAAGAATGATGCTTCAGACTCTCCAGCAGCAGTTAAATACCACTTCCACCTGATCACGTGATCAGACACGAGTTCATTGTAAAATGTAGGGGTGGTCATAATGTTTTGGCTCTTGAATGTATGTTGTTACATTTATCATCGAATCTCCTATGCTCTGAAAACAGTGATTACAATGTTTGTCTTCAACTGATTATAATTTTAAACATGTGGGTAAATTCAAGCTGTACATTGGATATTCGTCAATTGAATCCGACGAGTTGGACTTCTGCCAATGGTTGTCGTCTTGTTATTGGAGTGTTTTATTGCTATTCTATAACACATATCACACTGGTTTATTTCGTTACTTTCAACATGGAGCAATCTGGCATATTCATATGACATGCAGGTTTTTTCGACGAATTTGTTAATGAAAAACAAAATCATATAATCATGAACCTTATATATTCATTTGTGTGTGCCACGTGACGTATTCTTTCATATACTTGAGCTACATGAGTTTTTGTACTACTGTTTTTTGTATTTAACTGACAAAATATCTATCTAATATAGTAGTTTGAAGTGAATTAGAAAAAAAATTGAATAAAACATTTTTTTATTTCTTAAATGCTTTGCTTTTTAACTAGCCCGGAGGATATTATTTTTCATCAAAATCTAAAGATCCTTGAAAAATTAATTATCACATAATCTTTAATGTAAAACAGTCATATAATGCGGGAGCTATTGAAAAAATGAAGGGTGGGTTGCGGTTAGTTGTGATGTAGTTCATTTCTTAATTATTAAAAAATGTTGAAAATAATGATGTTTTTAACAGTTAAGAAAAAAATTCTTGATTTATTTAATCGTTTACAAGAGTAATATTTAAAAAGAAATTAGTTACAAACGAAAAATTATCATCTTAAATGAATTGTTTTATCATAAATAGTTATTTGGAATATATAAGAGAATATCTTTAAGTGCTAGAAAATTTTTAATTTTTTCAAAAATGATTTTTCAAAATTTTTCATTTCAAAATTTTCAAATTTTCATTTTTCAAAAAATTTCAAAACTTTTATTACCTAACGATGTTTTTTTCTTCCTGTCCTCTTAAAAGTATCATTATGATTTTCAGCTGACACTCAATTAAATTTATTTTTTAGCTTGATATTCAGTAATTGCTTTTAAAATTAAGTTATTCAATATGTTTAGCTAATTTTTTTTTTTACGGAACGATATGTATAATGTATTTTCAATAATAAATTATTATTGAAATGTTATCCAAATCTTATGCTGAATAGAACTTTAATTAAAACTTTAATTTTCATTATTTTAATTGCTTCACAATATATTGAATTGTTATTTAATTACTTTTTGATGTTAACTAATTATTAAATTTATGTAAAAAATATCATCATTTTACCTAAAAGTATAGTTGAATTATTTTCTGTTATAAATACTTAGCAAAATTAAATTTTTTGTTTGAAGGAAGTTATGTTTTGTCTAATTTTAAAAACCTTCGTTAATCATTGTTAAGTTTTGAACCACAAAACTTTCTATGAAATTCTAAGCAGATTCTTCTGTTAACTATATTCTTTCATTTACTTATTGTTTTGTAAATCGACGACTCTTTTAGCTTGATATCCTTAAGCTTCAGCCATATACATGTAGCCTTTTGTATTTCATGTAATATGATGGCTAAGTTTTTTTTTTTTCATAGATTTGTTGCATTTATTAAACATCGGTATATTCTGGGAAATTATTCAAGAATATGCATTCATAATATTACATTATCCATTTCAGTCCATTGAAAAAAAACATGCTTACCGATAATAAATTTAAATACTTGCGCAGATTTCATTTTTTTAAATGTTATACTCATTAATCAAAAACCTGAAGTTGAATATGGTTCTCATCAGGAGTTGGGTGATGAAACCACTTTTAACAAGGTAGAACCACATCTCAATGGACTTGCCCCATGCAGTTTTTGCAGTGGATTTCTGACTCTCGACAGGACATGATTTTCTTAATAAACACTCGCACCGCATTGGTGTAGCTGCTGATGATGTCTGTCCTCTGTGCTCGTCAGGTGAAGAATGGACTTTTTACATTTGACAACATGCACTGCACTTGATTTTATGACTTTTACCTTTTCCAAAACTAAATTTCATTGGGCAGCTAGAGTTCTTATGGCGGATATAGCTACAGTTTGATGTAGGAAAAAAACCTAAAAGTATGTTAAAAATAGAGGCATTAAATATATAGCAAATTATTTTTTTTTTACTTTATACATAAAAGTGTGTAAATGAGTAGTTCTAAGAAAAAAACAACCAATAAAAGAAGATCAGACACACAGTTGCATAGATAACTTTATTTTTAAAATGTTTTGAAACAGTGAAAAACGTCCATAATTTTCACCTAGACAACAGGAAAGTACAGCTCACAGGATTCCGAAGTTTCGCAAAACACGCGACACCTACGGAAAGTGTGGACATAAAAAAATGTTCGCTACCTCTCTCTGGAAGCTTCGATGAGAAGATAGCTGTGAAACTTCCACGAAGTGCGGCAACCATCTACGGTATGGCAAGATGGAATCTTCCGAAGCATTAATCCTACATGCAGATGCCCAACCTAACATGGCAGCTTTGAAAATATTATACGAATAATCTGTTGTCAGTTGTAATCATATTGCTAATCTTAATCATATTATTAACAATCATAATGTGTTGTTAATCTTAATATATTATTAAGAATCATAATGTTTGTTAATCTTAATCATATTATTAAGAATCATAATGTGTTGTTAATCTTAATCATATTATTGACAATCAATCTCAGTTGTAATCATATTGTTAATCTTAATCATTTTGTAATCTTAATCTGTTGTCAATTGTAATCATATTGTTAATCTTAATCTGTTGTCAATTTTAATCATATTGTTAATCTTAATCTGTTGTCAATTGTAATTATATTATTGGTAAGATAATTGGCCATTACCAAAGATTCCTTCTTTTTTATTACATTTTTTATTTTTATTCCTTTTTTTTATTACTTTTTATTCAAAATTAAATTACATTCATATATTGCTATTGAAATATTTAAGTTGTTAAATTTACCCGTTGCATTTGAGATAAAACACTATGAATGTATTAAAACGCATGCAAGGATATAATGTACACTATTAAAGGCTTTATTATAAATACGAAAAGAAAGAATTCAATATTTAACTACAGCCATAAATAATTCGTTTTTAGAAAATTGGACTTTAAATTATAAGTTTGATGTGAAAAGATAATTTTTTTTTTTTTTTCAAATTGATTGTATTGTGATTTATATTATTCATTGCATTCAAGAGAATATTACTCCAAATTACTATTTCAAATTGAGGTATTTATAAAAAATTCTAATTGTTTTAGTATTTATTTATATTGTTCTTCAATTCTTATTGTTTTAGTATTTATATATTTTTTAAATTCTCATTGTTTTAGTATTTATATTGTTTTTAAATTCTCATTGTTTTAGTATTTTTTTATTGTTCTTAAATTCTCATTGTTTTAATATTTATTTATATTGTTCTTAAATTCTCATTGTTTTAATATTTATTTATATTGTTCTTAAATTCTCATTGTTTTAATATTTATTTATAATGTTCTTAAATTCTCATTGTTTTAAAATTTATTTATATTGTTCTTAAATTCTCATTGTTTTAAAATTTATTTATATTGTTCTTAAATTCTCATTGTTTTGAATATTTATTTATATTGTTCTTAAATTCTCATTGTTTTTGTATTTATTTATGTTTTCGAAAACTTTTTAATGCTTTTATTATAAGTATGAAAAGAAGTTATTAATAACTAATACAGCCCTGAACAATTTGTTTTTACAAAAATTGGACTAAAACATATGAGACGTTTTGCTTTTTAAATTATAAGTTTGTTGTCAAAAAATTTTTATTCAAGATTTTTGTGATTTATATTATTATTGCATTCAAGAAAATATTACTTGCAATTACTATTTCAAATTGTGGTATTTATAAAATAATTCTTTTTTTGCCATTTATTTATATTGTTCTTAAATTCTCATTATTTTTTTGTATATATTTATATTGCTTTTTTAAATTCTCATTGTTTTTTAGTATTTATTTATATTGTTCTTAAATTCTCATTGTTTTTAGTATTTATTTATAATTATCTTAAATTCTCACTGTCATAGTATTTATTTATATTGTTCTCAAATTCTCATAGTTTTTAATATTTTTTGTTATTACAATTGTTATTATTTAATTGTTATTACAATATTCCTTAAATTTTTACTTCTAATTTCGAACCATTCCATCGAATAACATTTTTTTATACTGGTGTTTAAGAAAATTTAAATAAAAATCTTCACTTACGGTTTTTTTTTTTTTTAACAGAAAATAATTTAAATCACTACTTTAAAATAAACGTGTAAAATGTTCAGAATTTCAGAATATATCGAAATATTTAAGTTGTATTTCGAGATGGGTTTAATTACAAACAACTCAAAACATTTTAAATGCATAAACCTTTTTAAACCTAAAATAATTATTATACAAATTTAAGTGCATAATTATCCATAAAATATTATAATCAAATATAAATAGTCGAACAATTTCAACTATTAATAAAATACATGTATTTCTTTAAGACCAACAGTATATTCTTGAAAATAAAAAACAATTTGATTACAATAATTTAAATA
Organism: Caerostris extrusa; assembly: GCA_021605095.1. Taxonomy (NCBI): domain Eukaryota; kingdom Metazoa; phylum Arthropoda; class Arachnida; order Araneae; family Araneidae; genus Caerostris; species Caerostris extrusa. The sequence goes on along the minus strand of BPLR01006894.1, from coordinate 24,893 downwards.
TATAATGTTCCTTATATTATTTCGTTATTATGTGATATGATGGAATTACAATTATGCTATAGAATTATTTCTGTTTCATTTCCTATTTGTTATTTGAAAACAAAATATTATGAATTTTAAATATTTCAAATTTATAAAAATTATATCTACCTTAAAAATATGCATGATGGCGTTTGAAACCAGTTTTATGCGAGACTTACATAATAACATCATATTAAAAACATCAATGTTATCGTAGAAAGCTTATCTTTTAAAGTAATGTATTTTATGTATGTAAATTATCTTTTATTTTATTACAATGGTAATTATCTTTAAAGATTTAAATCATAAGATAAATAATAAAACAAACATGAATTCGAATTTGGCCCTAATTCGGGACAACTAGGCCTATAAAAACCAGCCTAATACAGCACCAAATAATCTAAAAAAATTAATTTGAAATTTGGAAGACCTTACGATCAGAACAATTTTTTTTAAATTGCAAAGTTAAGAATTATAAATGCAATTCACAATTTTTTCAAATATTCAGAACTGTTTTACATTTTAAAACAATAAATATCTATAGAATCTGAAAAAAATGACATTTCTAGTAGAATAGAATAATAAATAAAAATGGATAAGTTATCAGAATTAAAAATATAATTCTAATTGTCTGAAAGTGACGAATTCTTTTGAAGAATGCAATGTTTTTTATGGACTCAATTTAAAAATTAGATTAGTAATTTATAAAGTAGAAATTAATATAAAAATGCAAGAAAGAAATAATAAACATTAATTAGTATTAAACTTAAAAAATTTAAACCTTTCAATAATTCATAAAATTCAAATTTGGAATATTGTTTTTTTTTTTTTTTTTTTTTTTTTTTAATGATTTTCGTAGATAAAGCTTTAAAAAATATATAAAAAAAAATATATTCTTTTTTGTTTTAAATTAATTAATTAATTATATTAAATTTTTGTTATCTATCTAAAGCAATTAAAACATTATACAAATAATTAAATGCATAACATTAATCTCTTAAAAGTTTACTTTTGTGAATTGATTATAACGATTAATCGATATGCGACTAAATTCAATTAAATACAATTATCTTATAGAAAAAAATCGATATACGTTTCTTTACTGATAATTTATATTAGGATGATTAATTTCTGGGAATTATGATTTATTTATTCTTAAATAAAATAAAAATGATTCTTAAACAAGATAGTTGAAGGAAAACTTTTTAGATCTAACAACAACAAACATCTTAACATCAAAAGTTCACATGTGAATGAATTGTGCTCTCTTTTGTTGTTAAACTTCTAATAATCTAAATTATGAACTCAATATTAATGTTTAAATTTTTATTAATTAATATTCCTTTTATAAAGAACTTACTATCGATTCCATCTTAACATACATCTACACATCTATAGGCAGTTGCAACAGTAAAAGATACAATTAAATGTTTCACAACTATATTTCTCACACATTCTTTCATCATTATAATATTTATTTCCATATATACATGAGTAAAGTCATTTTTTTTTATTAAAAAAACAGTTCATTTGTGCAGGAAAATAGCACGGAAGTAAACGAACAGCAGCACTTCCACAACATTCTTTCTCACAGTCTGTTATTCTGAGCATTTTTATTCGAATTCAAGGCAGGATTTGGCGGGAAAAAGTTCACAACTGTCAAACAGGATGAGACACAAATATTTTATTTTTCTTGTTGAAATTTTTTTAAACTTTTTTTCATGAAATTAAAATGAAGATTATTTATATTTTTATTCATAAAATTGGCAACTCATTGTGCTTCATTTAAAAGAATTTCGAATATTTTATGAATTATTTCTCTCAACAGTTTGGCAACATGATTTTAGCAGAGCATAATTTAATTGTTGCTATTTTGTTAATTTTGTTTTCGCGAAATAAAAATGAAGGTTTTATTTTTTTTTTTTTATTCATGAAATTGGCAACTAATTGTACTTCATTTAAAAGAATTTCGAAGATTATTTTCTCTCAATAGTTTGGCAACATGCTTATAACAGATACTAATTTAAATTATAGAATATTATCAACATTTATAGGTTTTTATTATTGAAAATGAAATGAAATATTAATCATATAATATAATCATGAATAAATTTCAAATTTTATTAAAAGTATTGAAATTTAAGGTTTAATTTTAAATGATTTGAAAGAAACATTCATTATTATTCATGAAATCAATCGCAAGAAAATTCAATAAATATAAAAAAAAAGAATTTTAACAATTTTCATGCATAATCAAATTTCCTTAATATTAATGTTAATGAAATATAAATATGTAATCGATTAATAGAATAAACAACACAAAAATTTATTATCTAGTTCCAACGTATGACATTTAATAGTTGATAAACAAAATAAAAATGAATTTAACTAATTCAAATTTGATATATTTTTAATAGACTCCTGTTTCTGACATTAGAGTTGCATTTAAAAATAATCCATTTTCGAAAATATGTATACAATTAAATGTTTAACAAATAATATTATTATGAGATAAAATAATATGAGAGCTGTTAAAATGCTTTTCAATTTATATTTATTGAATTATCTTGAGATTTCATAAATAATGTTTCTTTTTTAATCGTTTAAAATGCAACATTAAATTTGCATGTAAATTCAATGCTTCTAATAAATTTTGAAATTTCTTTCATAATTTAAATAGTATTTGTATACAAAGTCGAAATGATGATTAAATTTAAAATGTGAATTTTAAAATCTTAGTTTATTTGATTGTATGTTGATTATGTAAATTGTAATTTCAATTATATAAATAAAACTTTTTGTTGTAAATCATTTAAATGAATTGTATAAAATAAATAATGTTCTTTTGAATAGCGATGTTTTTTAAATTTTATGTAAACATTGTATTTTTATATTGAAGATGCATTTTTCTTAATGAAATTACTCTCATACAACACGATTAAGTAAAAAAAAAAATTACTTAATTTAAAATAAAAAATAAAACTCTTGTTTAAATATATTAATGGAGAAAAAAAAAATTTCATTCGCAAATAATTTACAGAAATGATTGGATTAATATTGGAACTTTTAAATTAGAAACATATAGTTGAACTCGAAGAAGGAATTTTTTAATTAGAAACGTAGAAAGTATATATTAACACCAGCGTGTACTATTTCTAAAAAGAATTTTAAATGTGGTAAAAAATGTAAAATGTCGAATACAGATGGCGCTAAGATCATCTAGAAGTTTTAAAAAGAAATAATCTAACATTGAAGTAATTCCTTAAATTTTTCGAGTAATTTTTGAAAGAAAATGGAATATCCTATATTTAAAAGAGTAAATAACGATTTTAATGAAATTTTTCAATGTTAAGGTTTCTTTACAAATAACAAACAAATGCAAATATTACATTTTGATTAATAAATATCAAAATGGATAATAAAGACAATGTTTTCATTAGCAGAAGCATTTTAATGATGTTGAAATAATATTATAAATATATAAAACTTTTTATATTATTAAAATAATCTGTATTTACAAATTAAAAACAAGGTGAAATATAATACAAGATGAAATTATGAGCATTGTTCAAATTGTAGACATTTTATGCGTTGTAATTGTTGCCATGCGTGTAAATTTTAAAAATGCTTGCTTTTCTATTTTTATTTTTTACTTCTATTTTTGAAATCAACATGCATTAATTTTTTTTTTTGTTATAGCCAAAAATGTTTTTTTTAACGTTGCAAGTTATAAATCATATCGAAATTGAATCCATTTACATTGAACACATACATTTTTAGAATATCTTCAATAATGTTGAAAGTCATTTTCATATATATTTTATGTATGTTTATACATTTATTTTAATATTAAAATATTAAAGCTATTTTATGTTTAAAAACACATAAAGGAACAACTTAAGAAAACTTAAAGGGAGTTTTAAATAATTCAATTACCTTACTTTAATGATTTCGATTGCAAACGATTAATTACTAATCTCTCGCAACTTTCATAATAAATTAATATTCCTACTTTATTACAAATTTTCACACCATTTTATAATTCATCAAATTTGAAAATTATAAAATATAAATATATAATAATAATAATAATAATATTTTAATAGATATTTAATAAATTATTTTATAGTTCTGTTTTTCGATAGTTATCGTTGCCACTCGTGTTAAATTATACACTTCCGAATTATTTAGAGTGTTTTAAATGTGAACTTTAATTTAGAAAGATTATTTAGTCGCTATATATATTGCGCGTGTTATGATAGATGTGTTAATTTATGAATTTAATTTACTGCAATTATTTATAAGATATTGTAAATTATGTTTAATGTAGTGTAAATATTATGAGTATAATAAAAGCTTTAATTAATAACAAAAATTTGTATTTGGTTTCGTCATTTATTAATATTCATTTTTCATCAATGCTTAGTTTAATTTCAAATGTATTTTTAAATTATTATCTGTATATTATTTTTTATCCTAAAAGTTTATTGAAACTATTTTTAAAGAATTTTGGAAGTATTATAATAAGCACGAGCAGCTAATACAAAATTTAAAAGAAATGTAGTTTTTATCTCACCAGATGGCGTTGAGTAATCTCTTTTATTTTCTTTCTTAAAAATTCTGAAAGTGACTACAAATAAATTCCATTCTTTTGCCTCTCTCCGCTATAAACTTTTCACTTTCTTCAAGCCAAAAACAGCCTTTGGTACATACGGTAACACAAACGCAATTTTATTGAAGTAACTTTTCGAAAAGAATATTCCAACACATAAAAAAAAAGATGAATCATTGATTCTTTTCTGTAACCAGCTCGATAATTGAAAAAGGTAGAAGGAACTATTTTTATTATTCGACAAAATCCACTTTAGCATGGTAAATGAGGTGAATTTTTACGTCACTTCCGGTATATCGAATCGTTGCCAGAGGATATAAGGAATAAAAATAAAAATAATAATAATATTTTACATTTCTTTCTTTATTTTTGGTGTTGAATTTATTTTATTTTTTGCAATAAACTTAAGAAAAGGTAATTTTGAGTGACGGTTTTAGCGAAGGCGATAAAATGGTGTTATTATATTATGTACTTTTTTCGTTTTTCTTTTAGAATTTGCAATTTGCTTTTGATAGGAACAATTGCAATGTAGTTTTGCTTTAAAAAGATGCATTTTCAAGATGAAATATTACTTTTGTGTGCTTCATTTATAAAACGAATTTTTAAAATTTTAAAAATAAACTGGAAAAGCAAGTCTAAGCCATTTATTTTCAATTTTCTTTAATGTGAAACTGTTTTTACTAGAAAATTCCACACGAAATTGCTGTTGCCATGACATTAGGTAATCTCAGCTCTCATGTTTCGAAAGTCATTGTTGTGCAATTTAATGCTTTTGAAGAAATTAACTTTTATTGTTCTATTTTTGAAATAAATAAATCAGCAAAATGAACGAGTTCATTTATGTAAAACAGTTAATTTAGTTTTGTCTATTTAAGTGCTCTTTTCATTCAAGTATTGTTCGTTTTTAACTGAAATGAAATTTAAATTAGAATTTAAATTTTATCATTCATATCAAAAATCCTTTTTCTAAAAAGCATATTTATTTTTAATTTTGGACATTAAATAAACTAAATTTTTCTGCTTATGATTATATAGGAACTTACAATAACGACACCTAAATTCAATGAAAACTCATGTAACAAACTAAAAACTTATTCATTTAAAAATGGTATTTAAATAGAAGTAATAATTTCAATAAGTAAAATGTCATGTGAATAAAATATCTTTAAAATTTAAGTTCAATTTTAGAAGGGTTTTTCAATTTTACATTCACTAAATTATAAATAAAAATAATATATATAAAATTTTAAATAATATTTGTGTTTCACCCTGACTGGTCTTTAAAATCAAATATTTTCATTTATAACTAATACTAATACAGTGTTTTGATTAAAAATTATTTTCACATCTACATGAGTATATTTTGCAAATCCAAATTAAATATAATTATTTTAATCGTGCAAAAAATAAAATTAATTTTTTTTTTAATTTAAGTATCAAAATTTTGCCAAATTTCTTACTTTTCATTGATGAACAGAAAAAAAAAATAATATTTCAAAGTTTAACAAGATTTATGTTACTTCAAAACATCGAAAAAGTAAGTATATTTGGTTAAATATATCAACCTGTCATGTTTAATATTAAAACCTGATTAAATTAAAATAAGAATAAGCATTAAAAATTAACTGTATGAATCCAAACATCAATAGTAAAACTTCTGATTTATTTGATTTCCCGAGTGTCTTGTGGCGCCATCCTGTGAGACAGTTGTGAACCACTCCATTGAACTCGTTCTTGGTAGTACGAGTGAATCTTCCGACTTTACACGGCTGGTCGATTGAGTCAGCACGGCGTGGTCATTCCGGTCACGATGTGGACACGTTCGGGTTCCAAGCCGGACTGCATCAGAGAACCATCGGTTGTCTAAGGAAGAGAGGGTCATTTGCGCTCGTCACTTGAATGCAGTCAGCTGTAAAGACCAAAATGCATGCTTACCTGCGGGAACAATTCTAACACTGGGGGGATCAGAACTAGCCTATCGCTACGGGTCATACTATGCGGGAAGCATATTTATCATGCATTTTAGCCTTCATATTATTCAATCATTCGTAAGCTTATAAAATTATTGCATATCATAAATTTAGATACAAATACACATTTGTATACTAAAGATCAAATTGTTTAAATTTGTCATGCATTTACTATTAAAGTGCGCAACAAAGTTTTATGCAGTGTAGTAAAAACAATTTAACAAAATATACGTCATAACTTTAACTAGTCACTATATTGTCGTAATTTCTGTTTTACTTATAATTAGATTATTCTATTTATAATAATAAACATTGATTTTTTAAAATATAATTTATGATAATAAAAATATGTTTTGAATTAATTTCAATATCATTAGTCATTCTCAGATTGGAACCTGAATGGCCGAGGGACTAGCGTTCTGGAGTTTGGTGCCACAGGTTTCGGATTCGAGTACCAGCGGTGACATGGATGTTTGTAGTGGTTCGGAATCCACTTTAAACCATAGGTCCCGGTCAAATATGGCTGTAGAGTGTTGGACGTAGTGTTGAAAACCATGCCCCATAAAAATAAAATACATCTCCTGTCTAGAAATCTGCCAACAGGCAGACGACCTTGGCTCATCAAAGGGATGTTGCGCCACTGATGTTTATAATCTCAACGATTTAACAAATACTCTTAGCTATTATTTTTCAGAATGGGAATAACAATTAAATTTCTCAACTTTTACAGAAAAAGCCGTGCCCACACTCATTTGCATACAATCGATTGTTGCCTACAAAAAAGTTATTTGTGGAAATTGCAACGGCCTTACCAGTTACGGAGTATCAATGTATATTCAAGAATCACTCAACTTCCTCATCAGTAATTTAAATGTTAAAAGACATTTTTAATTTACTAATAATATTTTTCAAGTGAACAAACAATTTCTAATTAGAAATTTAAATGCTAAACGACACTTTTCATTTACTAATCAACGTTTTTATGTAAATAAACAATTAAATATTCTCCACTCTTTTCCATAAGCAACTGAACCAATACCCATTGCACGTCATGCATAGCAAAAATACCAATATTCTGATGCCCGACTGACTAGCGGTCTCGAGCTTGATGCTATACATTCTGGGTTCGAATCCTAGAGATGCCAGTGATATTTGTAGTGATGATAGGGCCACTTTAAGCCGATGGTCTCGGTTTAATATGACTGCTGGGCGTAGGACAGACACCCCTACGACGTAAAAAAGCCAACGTTACTTAGCCAAGTCAGCCTTCTACCTTAAGGGTGGTAGATCCCAACATGGGTTCTCGGACTTAGTCTAGATGTTGGGATAAGAACAACAACAAGTATTTTTAAAAAATGTGTTTTATGTCATTAAACTGGAGTATTCTATGTTATATTAAAATTTTACAGTTCAATTTATATTGTACCTAAAATAACTTGTTTGTTTTTATTGATCAATTATTTTTTGTTTTACAAGAAGGAAAAAAAAAATGACAGTTAAAACAATTATAAAATATATTATAACTGCCCTATTAATAAATTGTATCTAGCTATAGTTATAACTGTTATCGAATTTATTTAGTGATTAAATTATAATATAAAAAAATTTCAAGATATCTGAAGGAAAGCATGCTTTTGCAAATTTTAAAAGCATCCTCATTACTTACTTGTAGGCTATTTTATGATTACAGTGATTCAGCGCAACTTTCTACCACTAATTTTAATAAAAAAATTGAATATATATACATCCAGAATACAATATTTCATATTTTTAATATTATTTTACTTAACTAATGAGCATAAATGAAAAAGTATGCACAAATCCAGAAGGTAAATTAAATTTGAATTCACTTCCTCAAATTGAATTCATCAACCGAATATGTAAGTTGCATTTTCTGAACTATAGAATGAAACTTAATTTATAATCTTAATTTTCTTGCTTTGCAAAACTTCTCCAGAAATGTTTTATTTGGACTTCCAAATTAATTTGGTTACTTTAATTTGTAAATGGACGAAATAGTCGTTGCATAATTGCTTGAGAGACGCATCTGTGAGATCTCATTATAAATTTGGAAAATACTTTGTTGGGCTTCTTTAATTTCTAGCGAAATCATAATATGAAAGTTTTCTGAATGTTAATAAATTAACCTTTTATGTTTTTAATGAACACACAAATTTTAAAATGAAATTGAAATATTTTAATTGAACTAAAAATACTTTTACGGGAGATTTATAATTTTAAATTTTAGCTAAAATTAAAAACAAAAAAAAAAAAAAATCTTTAGTAGGTTAACAGCTCAACAAATGGTATAACTATTATGATTCTTTTTTTTAAATCTGACAAATTCGTTGATATGCAACTTATCCGCTGTATTCCACGTTCTGATGTAGTTTATGGAATTCATTTCTTCGGACTTTAAAAAAAGTATTGTTCTCATTTAAATTTCACAAACTATTTTTATTTTTTGGTTTAAGCAAGCTAATTGCTGAAGTAGATTTTCAAAATTTGGAATCGTCTAAAAATGCGGTAAAAATGTGACATCTCATATCAACGCCGACCAAAGCGAATGAATAGAGTTTTCTGCATACCGTACTTTAAAAATACCATATTTTTAAAGTACGATATGCAGAAACTCTTTAATATCTATCTTATCTTGACAGTTCACTACCTCTTGATCAGTCAATTCTTACACATAATATCATTCGTACTGATAATACTGATTTAATGATTTATGATGATGTTGCAATTGATCGTGAACTATAGAATTTTGTTTGTTGTGAACATTTTGTTGAGATTGAATTTGTTGTTGTTTTTAAATTCATATGACCAAGTTGCGTTGGAATTTTCGATTATTGTTTGTTGGGAATTTGTTGTTGAGATTGATTTTGTTGCTGCTTTTGAATTCATTTGATTGAACTGTCAGAGAATTCTTGTTGTTATTGAAATTTAGTGTTTTTAAGTGAAATTTAGTTGTTGATCAATTTTGAATTATTGAATTTGTAAATTTTGTTGTTGTTGAATTTTGAATTATTGTATTTTTTTTTAAATTTTGAACTGGTGACATTTTCCTGTTAATTTTTTTTTTTTTCGTCCGAAAGGAATCGTTGAAATATTTGCAAATTTTCATTATTTTTTCCGACAGTATGTTAGAAAATCGGCTTGGTATTTAAACATAATTGAGAATCGTCATAAAGCAAAAAATTATCTTATCACATTAAACATTAACATAAATTCAGAAAATTAAGCGGAGGATCTATTGGTATGATAAGGACAGCAATACAAGGAAGGAGTAAGGAAGGGGGTGGGGTAAAGGGGGCATGAAGAACGTACGGGGTCGTCCGCGATCATGGTCTCCATCGACTGGTGCTGGCTGATGGATGTGGGCAGTGACACGCCACCGCTCTTCTTGTCCAAGGTGCCGAACGTCTGCAGCTGGCTTCCTCGTCGCTGCCTCCTGTCCACCTCGCAGCTGCGTTTCCGCCGCGTCAGGGAGTGCTGGAGTCGGACCTGCGAGTGGAAGAATAGATATATGAGTTAATGAATCATAAGAAAACTGATCATTTTACTGAGGTAATGGTTATGATATTGGTATGAGTATGGTATGGTTGAGGTATTGGTTATGATTCTGATATGGTATGGCTGAGGTATTGGTTATGATTTTGATATGGTATGACTGAGGTATTAGGTATGGTATTGGTATGGTAGCTGAGGTATTAGTTACGGTATAGATAAGATATGGTTGAGGTATTGGTTATGGTATGGCTAAGGTATTGATATATGGTATGACTGAGGTATTAGTTACGGTATAGGTAAGATATGGTTGAGGTATTGATTATGGTATTGTTATGGTATGGCTGCAGTACTACTTATGGTATATATGACTGAGGTATTGGTATGGTAAATCTGTATTAGTATGATATGATTGAGGTATTAGGTTTGCTATTGCTATGAGTATGGTATGGCTGAGGTATTAGTATCCATTCCAAATTCTGTGTCTGATCTGCTATTGTCAAAAATGCAGTATATATCTAGAACTTTTTGAATTATTTACCCCGTGAACTCTTTACCACTCCATTTAACTGCAACCGTGCTTCGGTAAAAATTTTTCTCCCTGACTTTAGAATAACTACTACTGCCACACCAAATATCATTTTGAAACTATGGATAGATGGATGTTTATAATAATAACAATAAATTGAAACGGAAGTCTTTTTATCCGATAACATTGTTACATTTAGGCTGTAAAGAAATTAGAAAATTTACATTCCTTGTCGACATAGACATTATAATAAGCAGAAGACTGTGGTAATTTGAGGATCAGCTGTGCACGTTTTGGAAATGATATATAAATATTCCATTATATCTATTTGAAATGTTTTTTTGATTTCAAAAGATATATATATTGATGAAGAATACTTACTAATACGTTATCTCTCCTGCGAATAGGTTCTTCTTTGTCATAGTCGCTCAGATAGGAGATGGTGGTTTTGTCTCCTCGTGGGCAGTACAGATCATCAATGTAAGGGTTGGTCATTGTTATCACCTCTGAAAGAAAGTAAAAGGAATGAATATATATATATATATATATATATATATATGTAATAATGGATATTGATTGCATGGGGGATAAACTTTGTCATTTGATTAAAATTACAAATGAAAAGTGCTTTGAAATCGATTTGTTTTAATGTTGATATTTATGTAAAATTAATTATATTGCCCGATTAGATAAAGTAAAGCATTTTTAGATGTGAAAAATCTTTAAGAAAATTATCGTTCATCAAATTGCAAAATAAAAATAAAAATATTCTAAATAACTATTTACGAAGAAAAGAGTTTTTGAATAATTAGGGTATTATCGTTTGGCAAATTATATAAAAAATTTATTTTGAATATTATCAATAAAAGGAATTTAGAAGAATTAGGAAATTATCGTTTGGTAAATTGTGAGGAAAAATTATTGTGAATAATTATTTACGAATAAAAAAATAAATTTAGAAGAATTAGTAAATTATCGTTATCGAAGAATTTAAATTATTGGCAAATTGTAAGGAAAAATTATTCTGAATAACAATTTATGAATAAATGGAATTTAGAAGAATTAAGAAATTATCGTTTGGAAAAACTGTAAGGAAAATAACCTAGATAACTATTTATGAATATAAAGAATTTATAAGAATTAGGAAATTATCGTTTGGCAAATTAGGAGGAAAAATTATTCGAATAGCTATTCATAAATAAAAATAATTTACAAAGAAGAATACAGGAATTTATTATTTTTCAGAAAAATAGTAAAAATAAAACAAGCCTATACAATAAAAAAAAAATTGAAGCGAACAAAAATATATTAAAAGAATATAATTGCATAAACTTCAAAAATTTATAATTTATAAACTATTTCTATAGTGATTGGTTGACCAAATAAGATTAAATATTTATTTAATTATGCTGAATTTTTGCCCATTTTAAGCCTATCTATTTAGTATGGGACAGGAATGATTTTTGAACGCTGCTGAGTTTCCGTTAATTAGCGATGTGGGAAATAGTAGAATGACGTTCTGATATTGGTGGAATGATTTATTATTTCTTGGAAAACAGAAAATTCCCACAGTTTACTGAAATTGCAAATTATGGAAAAAATATTAATAATAGTTTAGAGATTACAAATTAAATATACAGGCAAAGAAATGTTTTTATTAAAAATATATTCTTGTTTTTTTTTAAATTTTTTATTATTGCTTATAAATATTGTTGTTACAGATTAAATTATTCCGAGTTATTGATTAATGATGATATTGACATCACTCTGTAACTCAAATATTGTGTTTTCAAACTAATATTTGAGTTTCAGTCCATTGATAGTGAAGTGAAATTCTTTCTTTTTTTCCAAATATATTAATTTTTAGCGAGTTCTGAGTATTGATGTTGATATATTTACATATATCAACATTATTATAATATATATATATATATATATTCAATATAATCAAATCATTCAAATCGTGTCCCAAAAATATGGAATCCAGATTTTGTTTTATTTTAAAAATTATACCTATATCACAAATGCCGAAAGGGATATGTTTAAAATGTTATCATGGAATTTCCTAAAGTTGAAAAACAAAATCTGTGAAGATTCAATTAACATTAAATGATTATCATGAAAATTAAATCAACATAACTAACTGTCAAAAAGAATAGCACGATATTTTTCTGTCATAACAAAATCATGTCAAATTCAACAATTGTCAGAACTAACTGTGCAGTGCATTAAAAGAATTTTTTAAATATAAATAGCAGTTTCATATCACGAAGATATAAATCAGCTTTACTTGAAAACAAATATATTTATATACGAAATTTATAAAACGAATTTAATTAAAATACTATTCCTTACACAACTTCAAATGGAATTATTTGAAATATTTGTAAATAAAAATATTAGTATAATACAAGGGGGAAAACAATTAAAGAATTTTATAAAAAATAAGAATCATAAAAGAAAAAGTTCTATTAAGTGGAAATAATCTACTGAATGAAGAATAAAAATAAGTTGTCAAAATTAATTGCATAAGTAGATCCTGTCATAACAAATTCGTATCTAACTAAACTGTCAGGAATAAATTGCAAGTAGAAAGTGAGTACATAAGATAATGGATTATTAAAATTAGAAAGTAAAATTAAAGTTTCTTAGTTATATGAATATAGAGATGATCAACCGAACTGAAAACTCAACAAAGAGTTTGACAAATTTAATTGACATGTAATTTTAGTTTCGTTACAGGGTGAATGCATATCATAAATAAAAAAAATAATAAATTGCACAAGGATATTTTGTAAGAAATGTGTATAAAAAATTATACAAGATGATTACATGATGATACGTGATATTACATGAATAAACAATAAATTAGAGTACACGTTACATTAATAGATAATTAAGATCAGAAAAGGAAGATGAAGGGGAAAGGAAGTTAAATGAATGTAGACAACATATTTAACTAAATTTAAAAAAATTAAAATTATATTATTTAGTTATAATTTTACATATATCTGCCTGAAATGCAAAAAGAATGATTTTGACTAGGGCAATTCATTAAGAAACTATTTCAATCTCCTAAAACAAATTTTTCTTATAGCTTTTTATTAAGCCATTTACAAATAGGCATTATGCACTAATATAATATAATAAAATAATAATAAATAATAGGAAGATTATGTGATATATCTGACTTGAGGATTTTGATAGGCAATTTCTGGTGGCTTTTTTAAATCAATATATACTACATAGTTGCTAAATGTTATACTACAGAGTTAAATGACTGTTATACTACATATTTAAAAAATTGTTGAAAAGTAAATAATGCAATCTTAATTATATCTGTCTGCAATGCAAATTAATGATTTTGATTTGAGCAAAATTGAGTAAATGAAAATATATAATTAAATCATTATATACTACATAATTAAGTAAATGCTGTACTACATATTGAAATAAAGTTTAAAAGAATAGATAACATAATTTTAATTATATCTGTCTGTAATACAAAATAATAATTTTTTACTTGAGATATTCATTAAGAAACTATTTCAATTTTTAAAACGAAAATTTCTTACAAATTTTCTTATTTTATTAAACTATTTACAAATAGACAAAGTATACTAATATAATAAAACAATAGTAAATAATTGAAAGATTATGGGGCATATTAGACCTGGAGGATTCTAATAGGCAATTTCTGGTGGCTTTTTTTAAATCAATATATACTACATAGTTCGGTAAATGTTATATGACATATTTAAATAATTGTCAAAAAATAAATAATATAATGTTAAATATATCTGTCTGCAACGCAAAAGGATGATTTTGATTTGAGCAAATTGAGAAAATGAAAATATATTGAGAAAAGATAAAGGAAATGCAAATATATAGTTAAATCAATATATACTATGTAGTTCAATAAATGCTATATTACATATTTAAATAAATGTTATATAACATATTAAAATAAATGTTAAAACTAAACAATATAATTTTAATTATATCTGTCTGCGGTGCAAAAGAATGCGATGCAGCTATTTCAGTTTCCTGAAACAAAAATTTTCTTACGGTATTTCATTAAACCCTTCACAAATATTCAATGTGTACTAATATTTATAAAACAATAATAAATAATAGGAAATACTATGTGACATATCTGACCTGGAGGATTCTGGTAAGCAATTTCTGGTGGCTTTTCGTCTTCGTCCGGTACTATTATGCACATGTCCGGATTTCCTTCTTTGCCATTCTTCAAGAGAGCTTCGGATCTAAAGAACAAGAGAAAAAAAAAAAATGCGATTGAGAAAAACATCTCGTTTAAATCATTTTAACTCTTCCTTTCCATTATAGACCTTCCGTGGATAAGAGACATCTTAAGTCCAAAGGAGGATGTAGTAAAAAATAATGGACTCGGAATCTTCATGTCCTGTTTTTTTTTTACTATTTCTTTTGGTTAGCCTCCTTGCTTAAACTGTTTTGTTCCTTTCTGGTTAGAGTAGAGAAAATAGAAAATAAGTTCCCTTATATCTTGGACCTATTTTTTGACTGTATGTCAGCATTTAATGAATGCTATAACATAATGATTTGATTAATTACCGGCACAGATATTTTCTCATATGATCATAAATTGACTTGAGGGAATGATAGGTGTGGTAAGAAGCTCAAAACTTTGTAAGAAGCTTAATTAATTTGATATCATTTAAAATATTACTGAAGTCTGCAACGTTTAACTGCTACTATTTTAAAAAAAATCATTAAATATTTTTTAAGTGTTGCAATTATTTTGTAATAATGTTGTTATTGTTTTGTAATTGTTCCAATTTTGAGAACTTTATATTTATATATATATATATAAACAACATATATATATATATATAACATACATATATATATATAATAAATATACATATATATATATATATATATACAGGGTGATTGTAATTAAAGTTCCACTTTCAAAATGCTGTAAAAAAAGAACCACTCATCACAATGGGTTCAGATTTGAACTGAAGATATTTGAAGAAGGGGTACAGAAACAGTAAAAGTTCCAAAGTGTATTAATAGGACTGTATATTAATAAAGTGTATTTGGCATGAGTTGCACATTAAACCAACTGTAGTGTTCAATGTGCTGATTGTTTCTGTTTTTTGATGGACTTCCAAGTTATTCAACTGTTGCGACACTATTAGTGGAAAGCCCATCCCCCATGTATATAAAAAGAAGAAAATGCGATTGAGAAAACATCTCATTTGAATCCTTCTAACTCTTCCTTTCCATTACAGACCATTCGATGAAAATAGATTCTTAACCCTAAAGAAGGATGTAGTTAAAAATAAGAAGAAATAGATCTCGGAATCTTCATGTCCAATTTTTTTTCAACTTCTTTTGGTTAACCCCTTGCTTAAATCAGTTTCATTCCTTTCTTGTTATAGTGGAAAGAGAAAAAATAAGTTCATTTATATCTTGAATCTATTTTTGAACCGTATGTCAGCATTTAATGGAATGCCTACAATGCCACAATGGTATGATTAATTAGCAGCATGAATTCACCTTATGTTCACCGTATTTTGGAAGCCAAAAATTCTACTTTCATGAAAGTTTCGAAGTAAAATTTATCTAAACTATTACTGAATACACCCATATCAGACCATAATCTTTATTAAAACAAAAGTATTTATTCCAAAAGATAATAGAGAACTATTTGCTGCAGAATGTCTTTGCTAAGGCCTGATATTATTTTATTCCAAATACGTAACAGAAATTGCTTTGTAAAGCTCATGACCTTACATATCATCGAATACAAAAGTAACTCAAAATGACAAAAATGGCCTAAGCTAAATTCCCTACATTAGGGAAAATTGTTGAGAATTAATATGACTACAGAGATTTCTGTTCATATATTACCATGACTGTGACAAAGATACATTTCTTAAAAATTTTCTTCATGATTTTTTTTATCAAATAGTCTTAATTTTATTAATTATAATCACTTTGGACTACTATTTTAGGATCATTTTGAATTTTTTTTTTTCCTTTAAGTTAAAAACATTTTACAAATTAAAATACTTTATCAGAAAAAAGGATTAACTATTAATGATTTCTTAAATTCATCATTAGTAAAAAAAAAAAAAAATGTGATAAGTAATTTTTTAAAATGTGAATGTGAATGGGAAAGAATAAATGTGAAGGATTAAAATGTGGATTATAATGTGAAAGAATAAATGTGAAGGATTAAAATGGAGATGATAATGTGAAAGAAAAAATGTGAAGGATTAAAATGTGGTGATAATGTGAAAGAAATATATGGGAATTTATATGACAAGGATTAAAATATGAATGTGAATGAATGTGAAGGATAAAATGTGAATGTGAATGTGAAGGATTAAAATGTGAATGTGAAGGATTAAAATATAAATGTGAAAGATTAAAATATGAAGGATTAAAAAAATGTGAATGTGAAGTATTAAAATTTGAATGTGAGGGATTAAAATATGAATGTGAAGGATTAAAAATGTGAATTTGTATGTTTAGGATTAAATGTGAATTTAAGTATTTTTTAAATTTATGATTAAGTAAGAAATCATTAATTAAATATTAATGATTTTTATTCATAATTAAACTATTAGTGATTTCTTAAATTAGTTTCAGTCATAAGTTGCATTTTTAATTCTAGACTGCTATCATAAATTATAAATATTAAAATATATATAAGGTCATAACTGATGCAATCAGAATTTTGCAGTTTTAAAAGGAATTTTTATCGTTTATATTTATTGAGAGGGATATTAAAAAAAAAAAAATTGTTTTCAAGTATCTATCTTATTTAATTGACTATAAGTTTATATAAACTTTTTATAAAATATGTTACGCACTAAGTATTTCCTACTAATATTTCTTGAGATTCCTACTTACAACATCTCAAAGGATTTGAAACAATAATCTAAACAGATTTGGAACTTCTATTTCGCTTTCAAGAGATTTCAACTAAGCCTAAAATATATTTCAAGAAAATGAAACCCATTCTCTACAAAAACTCTTTTTCTTCTTTTTTTTTTTTTTTTTTCCTTTTTTCCACTCTTTAAAGCCGTTCTTTCGCCGCAAAACATATCCTCCAATCTCCAACGAGGGACATCCCACTGGTCCAGAGCCTTAAAGGTTGTCTTCAGCGCCCTCTGCCGGATCGCTGCCAATTTATTCCATACCAACAGAAAAGGATTAGCGGAGGGGTCAAGCGAAAATCCCGCGAGATTTGGCGAGACTACTTTCACACCGATGGACGTCGGTCAAGAATTTTCGCCACCCCGGGATTAACCGGGACTGGAATTTTGGAAGGTTAGAACGACTCGCTGGGGATGGACAACTCGTGGAAGAAATGTCCCCTTTAGTATGCCGTCGGGGTATGCCAATCCTCCTTTATTATTAGGTTCTCCTGGCAAAGGGGCTTAAGGGTCCTTGGAAGTCCTCTGTTGTTTTGATTAATACAGAGGTAATATAAAGGGGATATGATGATGAATGTTCTTTTAGAATGTTTGTGATGAAGAGGACGGCCATCATTCTTCTTACGTCTCCGCTGATGGAATAATGATTTTCATTCACCCCTCCCCTATCGGCAGAAGATTTATTTCCATCAAGTCACGTGGTACCAGTGATATTCCATGCATTCTGAGTGGGGAGATACTTCATTTTATTTGATGTGTGCCTCTTTCCGAAGGATCTTTTGCCACCTCTTATTACTAATGATTGTTCTTGTGCCGAAGACGTTAACGACGTGATTTAGCTATTGAACGGTATTGACTTTTTGGCTGTATCAGCACTTTTGCCAACTTTTGAGACGATCAATCACGCGTACGCACAACGATGAAGTTTGAAAAGAATTTTGAAGCAGGAATTGTGATGGATAAATCTGTTCGTGTAAAATAGTTCTGTTAATATAGGATAAATCTATTAGCGATATAAACAATAAATGGTGGTTTTCTTTTTCAGAATAATATTTAATAAGCGTTAATGCTTACTAAAAATAATATCTATAAGCATTAATAAATTTTAACTATAATTAAAGAAGACATTTATTAGATACTTTATAAAGTTTGGTTGATTTATATTATAACATGAATCACTTTTATATGCGATTTTACAAATTAAAACATTATGTATTCAAACATAAATAAATCTAATACTAATATATTATGCGTAAACATTTTATTGTTTTATGAGAGGAGGAGCGATTAACGCCGATAATTGTAAAATCCATGCTTAAATCTAGCTTTATGCTCTGATTATTCCATCTATTAATAGATGGAATTTCTTATGAAGAATTAAAGGGTACATCATACCAATGATGATTTTCTTCTATAATTCTTCTTACATTATATACGAAAATCATCATTGGAATGATGTTTGGTTTGGTTGGTCATCATTGGTTTTCCTTTTAATTCTTCGTAAGAAATTCCATCTATTATGTGTAAGCATTTATTTGCTTTGTAATAATTAGTGACACCCCATTATTTGATGATTATCTATGGTCTAATTGAGATCCTGATGTGAGTAATGGAAAGAGACAGCTTTGATCAAGGTCCTATGTCTAGGATAAGGCAAACATATAAAGACTATTATAATAGGCATAGTTTTAAGCATGTTTTGATTAGTTTTGTAAAGATTAGTACTTTTCGTAAAATTATAGAAAATCTTCATCATCATGGTGTAATCTTTAAATCGTTATAAGAAAGTCACGTGGTACCAGTGATATGCCATGCATTCTAAGTGGGCAGATACTTCATTTTATTTGATGTGTGCCTCCTTCGGAAGAATCTTTTGCCACCTCCTATTACTAACGATTGTTCTTGTGCCGAAGACGTTAACGACGTGATTTAGCTATTGAACGGTATTGACTTTTTGGCTGTATCAGCACTTTTGCCAACTTTTGAGACGATCAATCACGCGTACACACAGTGATGAAGTTTGAAAAACAAATTTTGAAGCAGGAATTGTGATGAATAAATCTGTTCATATATGTAGTGATATAATCTATAAATGATTGTTCACGTTGTTGAATTTTTAAAATAGTTAGTAAGCTTTAATGGTTACTAAAAATATCTGTAAGAATTAATAATTTTTAACTATAATTAAACAAGACACTCGTGAGATACTTTATACAGTTTTTGCGGTATCATTCTTCACTGAAAGTCATCAAAATGAGTAAACTTTTAGTTTTTGCATTTGGTTTTGAGTCCATGTAATCTTAACGTAGAACATATTATGGGGAGGAGGGATTAACGTTGTAAAAATCTCTGCTTAAGTCTTGTAAACACCAAACATTATTTGATGATATCTATGTCTATGCTCTATCTATTTGATGATGTCTATGCTATGTCTATCCTGGTTTGAGTGATTGAAAGCCACAACTTTATCAAGATCATATGTCAAGGCTCAGGCAAACATACTCTTAAAACCCAGCGAATAGCACGTAACTCAACTTGCTATTCACTAGAATTGATCACGATGGCTGAATACTACATAAAAATATGTAATTTATAATAATGTTTCTCAAAACATTGAATAAAATTTCTAACATATAAGCATCTTTCATATCCATTGGAACAAAAATGAAATGTGTTCCATTTTTCAAAATTAATCTTTTTTTCTCGATTCTTTATTGTTATATCTAAAATATACTAAATTTTTGTAATGTTGACTAGATTCATTATATAATTGTAAGTTTTAACACATTTTTTTTTTTCTCTACAAAGCTTTAAATTTTGTTTTGCATAAAATATTTATCTAATAAAAAAAAATAACGCATGCTTATAAGTTAGGAATGTCTAAGTATGAAATAATTTTGTATCTGTTCAATGGTTATCTGAATGTCTGCTACTTTTTATAAATGAACATTTTACATATACACTGAAGTGACAAAAGTCATGGGATAGCAATATGCAAATTTTCAGATGGCAGTAGCATCGCGTAGAACAGGTATAAATGCGCAGTGCTTTCGCAGAGCTATTTCTGTTCAAGTTATTCATGTGAAGAGGTTTTGACGTGATGATGACCGCACGACGGGAATTAACAGACTTTGAACGCGGAATGTTAGTTGGAGCTAGACGCATGGGTCATGCCATTTCGGAAATCGTTAGGGAATTCAACATTCCCAGATCCACTGTGTCAAGAGTGTGCCGAGAGTATGACATTTCAGGCATAACATCCCACCATGGACAGCGCAGTGGTCGACCGCCTGCACTTAACGACCGAGACCGGCGACGTCTGCAAAGAGTCTTAAATTTAACAGAAAGCAACACTGCGTCAAATAACCGCAGAAATCAATGTGGGACGTACAAGGGACTTGTCTCGAACTGTGCGGAGAAATTTGGCTTTCTTGGGCTATTCCAGCAGAAGACCGACTCGAGTGCCTTTACTGACAGAACGACATCGCTTGCAGCGACTCGTGGGCACGTGAGCATATCGGTTGGTCCTCAGATGAATGGAAAACCGTGGCCTGGTCCGATGAGTCACGATTTCAGTTGGTAAGAGCTGATGGTAGGGTTCGAGTGGGCGACCCCACGAAGCCATGGACCCAAACTGTCAGCAAGGCACTGTTCAAGCTGGTGGTGGCTCCGTAATGGTGTGGACTGTTTTTTCATGGCATGGACTTGGTCCTCTGGTGCGACTGGACCGAACATTGACTGGAAATGCTTACGTTCAGCTACTTGAGATCACTTGCAGTCATTCATGGACTTCATGTACCCAAACAACGATGGGATTTTTATGGATGACAATGCGCCATGTCACTGGGCCACAACTGTTCGCGATTGGTTTGAAAAACATTCTGGACAATTCCAACGAATGATCTGGCCACCTAGATCGCCCGACATGAATCCCATCGAGCATTTATGGGACATCATCGAGAGGTCTGTTCGTGCCCAAAATCCTCACCATCAACGCTTTCACAATTATGGGACGTCTATCGAGACAGCATGGCTCAATGTTCCAACGACTTGTTGAGTCCATGCTACGTCGAGTTGCTGCACTTCGCCGGGCGAAAGGAGGGGCCGAAACGATATTAAGAGGTATCCCATGACTTTTGTCACTTCATAAATATTGCATATTTTACTTATCTGCAAAACTTTAAATTTTATACGCCATAAAATATTTATCCAATACAAAAATAAATGATGTTTACCAATTAGTATGTCTAAAAACAAAATAATTTTGTATCCATTAAATGACTATCTGTATGTCTGCTACTTTTTCTAAATTAACATTTTGCATATAAATACTGCATATTTTTTTCTCTACAAACCTTTAAATTTTGTTTGTAATAAATTATTTATTTAATATAAAAATAAATCATGTTTACCAGGTAGAATGTCTAAAAATAAAATAATTTTGTTAACGTTCAATAATTACCCGAATGTCTGCTATTTTTTTCTGAATGAACATATTCCATATAAATATTCTTTTTTATTAAATCTAATCTAATAATTTTTTTTAATTTATCATAATTTAACTGTACAAATAAAAATTAGATATATGCCATATGCACCAGATATATAATAACATTCATCTAATTTATTATAACTAACTATTAACAAAACTATTTTGCAAAATTAATTTAAAAATACTTACGTTTTGCAATTTCTTTTCATGTGCCCTATAAATAAAAAAAAAAAAAAAAAAAAAAAGAATTTATATTATTAAAAGAGATAAGGTAGGAGAAAAATACATGTTCAGAAAAATATACATAAATTATTTATGCAATGTTTTTAAAACTATACGTTTTATAATTATTTTTGTTCATAAATTTAGATACTAAGGAAATTGAAGAAATGACTCTGCAGTCTATTTTATTCAAATTATATTTCATAATTATAATATATTACAAAATTGAAAAATACTTTATACATTTTTTACGTTTTCAAATACGTAATGACTTTCTATATATAAAATTAACTTTTATAATCTATTTTCTACGTAAAAATATTTATTATTTGTTCATCATAAAAATAATGAACAAATAAAAAAAAATAAGAACAAATTACTTCCTAATTAACAATAAACTGGTGGGATTATATCCTAAAAGTAAAAATCCCTGTAGTTCATTTCTGAAATATATTTTAGTTAGATCATTTTGCAGTATATGAAATCTTTCTATAATAAACATATATTTTTAAGATACTTTGATTTAATCTTCCTTTTAATTAATGAAATCCCTATAGAAAATTAAGCCTTATTTAAAATATTTATTGTACATATCTGATACCTATTAAAATATATTATTCCAAAACATTTCAGAATCCTTATGAATACATATTTAATTATAATTATTATGACATTTTAAGAAATGGTATCTTTATTAATCAACTAAATCCTTTAGAGAATAATATTTTTAATGCTTTGCATTAAGAATTTAATGTTATGTACGATTTTTATACATTTAATGTTATACTGAATAATTTTTCTAAATCATGATTAGGAGAAAAAAAGCGACTTAAATATAACACCGTCATTTTATTCTAAATATTACCTCTTTCGTTTTGAGAATTTTGGCAACACTAAATTCTCTTAAGACTTTAAAACTAATTATGGATTAGAGTCACTAAACAAATGCAATATTTTCGAATTAAAACTCCTCCCCTTCTTCATTATTATAAAAAGGCAGGGGAAAAATCCTCATTAAAGCCAAGGATTTCAATTTATGGGCTTCATTCTGTAAAAGCACCCTGAATTAAATTCGTGAATTTAAACTAATGAATTCTTGAACTTTAGCGCAGATAAAATTCATTAGCAAGCTTCGGATAGCGGGAAAAACTCTTAATTTAATTATCCTCACTGCATTGTGGCGCTACGGAAAGGAGTTAAGTACCTAAAGAGAAAAATATAAAGAGAAGGGAAAAACTACAAATAGTTCCCCTTTTTTTTTTTTTTTCAGAAGTGCGTACTTCATGTTTAAACAAAAAGGGGGTCGTTTCATTAATACTTTGGAAAACGATTTATTTTAATTGCCAACAGATAAGAAAACATTGGCGTAATATAAAATATCCATCGACAATTTTTTATTCGATAAAATGATGTTTAGCTGTTAGTAAAATTTAGTTACATAGTTTTAATTAATTAATTATTTTTAATTAATGAAATGCTCCTCAAAAATACTAAACTAAAACCCTTTTTTTCTACTTTTTTAACGGACTGTTGAAATATACATTTAAACAGTAGGGAATATATAGTTACTTTTAAATATGAGTGCATTTTTTTGTTGTTATAATGCAGCTGACAATGTAGAGACAGTTAATCTTTTTGCCATAAGCATGAGCTGCGCCGTTGTTTCTCATTTAGCACTACCCAGGGGGACACGTGTAGCTCGAAGATATGCTACGGACCCCAGTAACACAACCCCCAATAAATTCTACTATCATATTTTTACGGAACCTATGGTTTTAAAGTGGTTTCCGAATCACTACAAATATCCATGGTCATCGCAGGAACTAGAAACAGTAACCTGTGGTATCGAGCGCCAAAACGCCAGAATTAACCACTTGGCCATCACGTCTCAATGAGGCACTTTAACGATGATGACTTTATTCACAAGGTCTTTCAAACACATAAAAGATTCAGTGTCCCCCAAGATGAACCATGGAGGAAGGAGGAGGTAAAATGCACAATGCACCTCGTTTTTTAATGCATTTTCAACAATCTCCCTAAATGTTGGTTCTGGGAAGGGGTCCTTTCAACCCAACTGAAACTTTCACTTCTCATCAATACAATTGAAGGGCCTTTCATATGTTCTCATCATTTTATCATGCTGATATCCTCCAGAGATCGTAGGTGTAAATGTTGATATCTTCCATGGGTCATGCTACTATCCTCCATATGAAACGCTCTCATTCTGGATGTTCCTCAAAGGTAATAAATTTATTGTGCTGATGTCCTACATAGGTAATAAATTTATCATACTGATATGCTCCTTAAAATTATCCTTTTGATACCCTGCATAGATCATTAATTTTTCCCTTTGATATTCGCCATAGTTGATAAATTTATCAAACTGATTTCCACCTTAGAGGTCAAAAATAAAATGATATCCTCCAAGAAAAAAAATTATAAATTATCAATCTGCTCTATTATAAATTTTAAAAATAATAATATATTTCTTTGAGTTTTTATACACAAAAATGTTTTATATATACTAAAATTAATTTTTATACTTATATTTAAATAAAAAATATTTATTATTTGTTCAATATAAAATAATGAACAAATA